>CAUYRB010072465.1:0-10276 GCA_963574695.1 Propithecus perrieri | reverse complement strand
GATTTTCATAGTACCTATACTAACTTACGTTTCCACTAGCAGTGTTTAAGGGCTCCCATTTTTTCATATCCTTGACAATACTTGTTATCTTTGGTCTTTCTGATAATAGCCATTATAACAAGTGTGAGGTGATATCTCATTGTAATTTTAATTTGCATTTCCCTGATAAGTGATGTTTAGCATTTTTTCATATACCTGCTGTCCATTTCTATGTTGTCTTTTCAGATCATTTGCCACTTTTTAATTGGGCTAAATTTCCTGATACTTAAAGTTTGAAACTTTCCTGCCATTTTATCTTTAATCTTTTTACCCCCTTGTGTCTCTCTTCTCATTCTTTAACTCCTGTAATTTAAGTATTTGCTCTTTCAAGCTGTCCCATAAGTCCTGTGAGCTTTCTTCGTTCCTTTTCATTATTTTTTTTTCTTCTCTGATTGTAAATTTACAAATAACCTGTTTTCTAGTTCAAAGATTCTTCTCTCTGATCAGTTCTGTTGTTGACATTCTTGATTGCATTTCCCATTTTAGGCATTATAGTTTTCATCTTTAGAATTTGTTTGCCTTTTAATATATATAGTTTCAATCTCATTGTTAAATTTATTGGTCATTTATTGTTTTCCTGATCTTATTGAATTGTTTCTCTGAATTTTCTCAATGTTTGCTGTACTTCCTTAATTATTTTTGAGTTCTTTTTCAGGTAATTTGTATACATCTATTTCTTTAGTGTCAGTTACTGAAAGATTGTACTCTTTGGTGGTTTTACATTTTCTTTTCTTCTCATGTCTTGTCTTGTCTTTGATAAATACACATTTGGATTTTATGGGCTACTTTCACCATGGAAAGACCTTTTATAGGGGGTGTATGGTAGCACTTGCTGGGTGGGGTACAGTGTTTTGGACACTTGTGAAAATTCCTTCTGTGTAGTCTCTGTGCAGCTCTTTGAGCTGATATCAATGTTCATGAACATTTCTGGGATCCTCAGCAGCCAGGGCTGTAGATGTTCAAAGTGGCAGCAAGGGTTTTTGGCATCTTTGGTGATAGCTTCTAGGGTCATCCTCATCCCTTTTCTCCCACAGGAGAAGTTGTAGCTAAGAGATTCCTCTTGGCACTGGGTCTGGCTTATGGGCTTGCCACAGTGGTACTAGTGTCTGATCAGTGGCACCCACTAAGCATGCCACAGGGTTTAGGCATGAAGCATGGGCACTTGTCAGGTCCTACAGCTTTGTGATCCAGGATGGTATTGGCACTGGTGCCCAGATTGTAGCTACTACATTGCCATGTTGATAACAGAATACATGGCACAGATAATTGTGAAGCTGCCAGGGAGTCAACAATGGGAGCAGAAGTATTAATGAAGCTCCATGATTGGAGCAAGATCTAGCTCTCTGTGGTGGCTGTGCTGGTGTCTGGAGCATGAGCACATGCAGCAAGGGCTTTGTTCCAGGCCTTGAGTGTGAACTTGCCTGCTATGGCAGTGACTCTGTTGTCTGAGATGTGGGTTGGCCATTGGCCCAGTGCAGCCTCAGTACTCGAATCTGAAATGTCGACACTCACAGAGTGACTGTGGCTTGGGTCTGAGGGCACACAAGGGATTAGGAGAGGAGGCAGCTTCTTTCCAAAAGCAGCTCAAGAGCATTGCTTCTTGGGCATGGGCTTTTAGGTAGAGTTCTCTGGCAGGAATGGCTGTTGACTACCTCCATAGCAAGAGATGCCAGTATCCTCTGCAGTGTAGGCTGCTGGAGACCACAGTGGTTCTCACCACCTGGCTCATACCAAAGTCTTTGCATTTCTTCTTTGTTCCTAGTCATCTCCTGGAGTCTCTAGTATGCTAATCTCACCAGTGATTCTCTGTGGATATTCCCCTTTTCTTGCTATGCTGTGGGGCTGCAAATTCTTTTATGGGCCCTAGAGCCCTCTCTGGAACATCTTGGTTCATATCTATATTTGTTTTCATATCATCAAGGGATAGAGGCTTAGTACCTCCTACTCTGCCATCTTTGTGGCATCCCTTCCCTGGTCATTTTCATACTCTCAGCAACATTGTGTGCCACACAAGCACCCTAGAATCGTTGATTTACCTGAACTAAACTTGAGTTGTACCACATTTTATTTTCTTCATACCAAGTCTTTTAATATCAGCAATGATCAGGTTTGAACATTCTTAGCAGCAAGATGCAAACAATTTTTCTGAAAGACTAAAAAATACAATTTTATAGGGCATATGTTTTTAATCACTTCTTGGATCCCAATCAATCAATAGTACCATTTTCCCAGAATAATACAACAAAATAAAAAGCAGATACACTATAATAAATATAATAGGACTCTAATATTCTTTCAACAATGCTTGCTTTATGACCTGAGAAAATATTACTAAGCATTAAGTAAAGGAAAGAAAAGATTCCTTTTTTTCTGTAAAGATATGATTTCCCCACTCATACCTAAAGTGCAATCACCAACTTGTTCTTTCTAAGGGGTGAAAATATATATTGTGATTATATTTATATTAATATCTAGGAGGAATAGAAAAGCCTCTTTATCTCTTCCTTCCCAAAGTGCTGCCCAGAAAAAGAAGTAAATTAAAATCTTGATTAAAACCCAGATGTTGAAAAATCTATGGCCAAATTCCAGGGCAAAAATCTATGAATTTCAGAGGCACAGATGCCAAAGGAATTCAATTTAAAAACTAGTGTTGACAGGAGCCCAGCAGTGCAAGATCATAGGAAGCAAAAAGGCATATAATTAGATACTTGATCTGTGACATATTAAAGTTAAGTCAAAATGAGGTGAACGTAGTTACGGCACAGTTTGAAAGGCCTACCACAAAGCGCAAGGTAAAAAGAAAAGGATTGCACAGCCAAAGGACCCAAAGCAATGAATAAACCAAGACATGCTCTTGAAGCACAATGATATCTCTCTACTGGTGAGGGTCTGGAAAACCACATCTGAACATAAATTTTACAAATGTATAGATGGGAAATTACTCTGCATATGTGTTCACGTGTATGTTACAAAGGGTTTTTTTTTTTCTTCTTACCTCTAACACACCTAGAAGCCTGAATAAAATTGTAAACCCCCCCAAAGACAAACCTGTCACATGTTTGGAACATTAATATTTCTTTGTCATATAGCCAGGCATAATAAACAACAAACTCTAGGATGACAGAGAAACTGCAAAAATCAATAACCTGAGCACACTCTAATCCAAGCAGAGAGAAAAATCTTGGTGTTCTGTATTTACACAAGACTCGAACCTGAGGCTCAGTTGAATTGCACACCCAATATCTATACAAAATTCTTTTCTGCAAAGCATACAATTCCAGGATGACTCTAAAAAAGTGTCGAGAGCATTCAGTTTTTGGCAAATCATTAAATGGAATGTAGTAACTTACCTGATTATCATAATAATAGCATACTGGGTTTTAAAAATGCTATGCGCAACCTGATGTTTACTCAGGACCTACTACAGATCATATAATTGTTCCTAGAATCTAGGCACAAATCTAGTGTTCATCAAATAATTGGCTATTAAAGCATCAATCTATGGCTAAGGTTTAATTTGCATGTGAAATAAGTTGAAAGGATGGGTGAAGAAGAAAGGAAATATTCCTGCCCTTCTCAGTTTAAATGTAACTGAGATGATAAATACCATCTTCAATGATATGTTAATCTAATTTTAAACAATTATTATGAAAAAAATATTTGGAATGAATGAGACTTGAATGTATAGAATTTTTACTCTACTGGTTATAGCTGTATGACCTTTTAAATTACATAGAGTATACGTTCTTTTATTTCTGCATTTTATGGGAGTATAAATAGGTTATGTATATTGCCTTTGCCCCACCCAACTCAGAGCTTCAAGCACGTCCATCCCCCAGAGAGTGCACACTGCACCCATTAGGTGTGTATATTCCCATCCCTTCCTCCCCCTCTCCCACCTGCTCAACACCTGATGAATGTTACTACTATATGTGCACATAAGTGTTGATCAGTTAATGCCAATTTGATGGTGAGTACATGTGGTGTTTGTTTTTCCATCCTTATGATACTTAGTAGAATGGGCTCTAGTTCTGTCCGGGATAATACAAGAGGTGCTAGATCACCATTGTTTTTTGTGTCTACTCGAACTCCATGGTACACATATACCACGTTTTATTAATCCATTCATATATTGATGGGCTCTTGGATTGTTTCTACATCTTTGCAATGTGAATTGTGATGCTATAAACATTCTAGTGCAGATGACTGCATGACCTTAAGCAAGTTTCATATCTTCTCTGAGCTTCACCTTCCTAATCTCTAAATACAGTTAAAATATGAACTATCATATAACACATCTGAGATAACATAAAGTGACTGATTCAAAGTTCGTCATGTAACAAATGTCCAATAAATTGTGCCCAGAGTGGGATTTACCATGGTAGCTAATGAAATATGCTTCTTGTCACCCGATTTGCTTGGGACCCCTCTAAATATGTGGAAAGAAGCCCTAGCGATGTGTAATTTTTGTGGGTATATGTCAACCTTAATTTTTGAAATTTTGTTTTGATATATCTTATTATAAATAAATTTAACTTCAATACATTTATCTTTAATATTACATGTATTTTTTTTTGTTGAAGAGAATGTCCCAAATTGACCTTTAAGTCTCACAAAAAGTCTAACAACCCATAACGTACCTATAATTATTATAGTCTTTTTAGTAAGAATCAGTTAGTAACACTAAAATTCAGTGTAATTTGGCTGTATTTCCCAGCTCAAAATCATAATAAAAGTTTACTTTTAAGGAAAATAATTATTTGAAACTGAGCTCACAATTAAGTATATACAACCAGTTTTATCTTTCAAATGTTAATAGTTACTGTCAACAATGGGCTTACAGTTTTGAAGACAATAATTCAAAGCCAATGGGAAATTAGAAGTCGGATATTCTTTCAAGTCTGTTTCCAAATAGACAGTTATTTTATTGAATTAGATCAAGTGTGGTTTTGTAAAAGTTTGCATACTGTCAAAACCTCAGTGTATTTGGAGATGAAAGAAGCCCATGTTGTTTTCACCTCCTGAGTTGGAGAACAGATAGTTGTTAGGAGGAAGGGGGCTGAATTTAAATGATACTGTATCCAACCCAAAATGTCAAGCCAGGTAGGATATTAACAGAGGTCATGTCTACCTAGAGCAATAATTTCTAAACCAAAATTCTAAGAATAAGCAAAGTCTAATTACCGATTCATAACTTAGGTAAATAAAAGTAAAAGGGGAGAGAGAGGACAATGTGGGGATAGCTTTTCTCCTTCTTCTTGGAAGAGCGAATCTGTTGTCTTCTCACTTGGCGTTTGATCCCATAAGCCTCTTATATTAGAAGCATCTTATCCCACCTAGTGTCTCCAGATATAAAGCATGTGACTTAATCTGGCGTCACCTGAAGAAAGAGCTATCCTCCACCCCAGAGGAAAACTGCTTGTGTGGGATTTACTAAATAAGCGTATGCCTGTATATGCTTGGCCTAAGGGGTTTCTCGAGTGATTTTTCATCATAAACTATTTTGCTTTATCCCAGATTTGAGAAACTAATTCTTAATTAAGAAGTGATTCTATTATACCCCAGGATAGGATCACTTCCAATCAAAATTGTTCAAGAGAAATAGGAGTAATGCAAGTATAAATTATCAGGGCATAACATTCAGACATGCAAAAATAATATGCCTCCATAGTTTTCTATAAATCAACTCAAACTCCCATCCTACCTGATTTTAGTTAATTCTGATTAAAATTAGTCATTTCAAATTTAAGCTAACCAAGAAGTTTCCTTCCCTATTTTTCTTTCCCAGTTTCCTGGGTTCTTAAATAGCTTATGGGAATTAGTGTGTGGGGGGAGTTGTCACTGGTCAGCAGCTGGTCACTTGCTGACATTTTTGCATTCTCTGGTCCCTGGTATCTCATCCCCCCAGCCTGGCATCCATAAAAATCCACTATCCCATCAGTCATAGTAATTGTTCCACAAAGTCTGTGTTTAAGACAGATTCAAACTGAGAGGTCCTTTCTGATCTGCTATCCCTCATTTGTCTACTTTTCTTCTACTCTTGGGGCCACGGGATGGTTTTTTACTTTTCCTGAACCTTTCTGGGGACATAGGAAAAGGTCTTGTAGGGTTGTCTCAAATCTTATCTGCCTGCTATTGTCATACCACCATTTCTACTCTACTGCACCCAGCTGATGTGGTACAGGAAAAATCTCAAACTTTGCTGGCTTCATTGTGCTCTGCCTTAGAAATAAGCACAGGTCCCTCTTTCCTCTGAATAACAAATATAATGGGACAGTCACTGTAAGGGGTTTTCTCATCTGCTTCCGGTTGTAAGTAACAAGAAGAGGAATATAGCACAACCCATTCATATCTCAGACACACATGGCCAAGATTCACTCTGTTGTACTTGTTTTTTCCTATTACCAATCTGAGCCCAACCTGAAAGATCTTTGTCAAAACTGAGAAAAATATACCAAGTTTTTATGATATTAACTTATACTCTGAATCCTTCAGTTTCTGCTACTGAGAAATAAAAAACAGGCCCCTACAATTTAAAATTCCTTAATACTATTACCTTGGCCTCGAAGTTTAAAAAGCTATCACTTTTCTTTCCCTCTGTATTCCCATAATAATATCTACAGCATGAGAGTAATAGGCCCAGTATGACTTAGCTGCTAGATCAAGGAAAAACATTCAATGAACTTCTGAGGGAGAAAATATAATCAGCTAATGTGACACAGAATCATCTCGACAGGTCATCTAAGTAAAGCTGTTTGAAAGAGCTTTATTCTAGATGAATAATGCTTAGGTCCATGCTGAGAGGGGACTTTGCTTAATGGGAGAAACATCTTACATATTTCTTAGTTGGGCTTGCCCAGAAACCCTGGAGGAGCTAGCGTGGGACTTAGAGCTATGATTGACAGCACAGATCGCTGATGTGGCAAACAAAACGGTGGGTGAATCCTACCGAATGTTTTTCTCCAGGTTCTTCAAACGTCAAAGCAACTAGAAGTCATGGACTTCTTTATGGAATGACGAAACTTTTTGTTTGGAATTCAACTATTAAAAATATCCAATTCTAAACATATCTATATAAATTAGCATATTTATGAGTAGGATCTCTCTCTCTCTCCCTCTTCCTCTTCCCCAACTCTCTCTGCACCCACACCGCCTCCAAGTAAATGTATAAAATACAAGCAGGCATGGGCACAGGATACATCATTTATTAATATAAGAAAATGACCAAAATACGTATAATCAATTTTATCCCACATCACATTTCCATTCACACTCACTTGTAATTTCTTCATTCATTGTGTCTCTCATTTGCAGTAGTGTACTTTGTAACAGTAGCAAATACCAAAAATTAAAAAAAAATAAAAAACAGAGGAAGTGATTTAAAATTTAGAAAATTATGTCTGTGGATTCTATTTTTTCCTCCATAGAATATGATAATCTGGTAAGGGCTGCTGCTGTTTCTTGTTTTCTTGGTTTTCTATTAGAATTTATTAAGCTCAGAAAACATCAGTGTGTCATGAAGTCACAGTTTGAGAACTACCATGAAACTATCTGATACTAGTATAAGAGCTTATTCTTGTTCCATCTCAACAATTTGGAAGCACAAGATTCCTATAACCAGTCTCTTCTCTAAATGGGTTGCAAACAGCCTAAAGTAAAGAGAACAATTTTGAGACCTCAAGGTATTTCACATTTTATTGAAAGAAAAACTCTAATCTGTGATCTCTTGTGGATACAGGGCCACAGGGTAACAGATTTGTTTGTGTGTTTTTTATTTGTATTAGTTTTTAGTGAAAGAAAGCCACAACTGTGAATTAAATGGGATTTAAAAAGGATTTCCTTTTTGAGGAGATATTTCTCAGCAGCTCTTAGTCTGGGCAATATTTTTATTTCCTGCAAAAACTTATTCAAAAAAATATTTCAGTCATTCTTGTTACTTAAGAGCATCTGGGAGAAGTAACACAAGAGAACTATACTTCCTACAATTCTCCTTTTACATCAATTTGAGCAAAAGTAGATAAAAGTAGTAGAATTACAATTGATAGAATCCATGGAGTTCAGACAGAAAGCATCTGTCCCTTATAGGCTGAGCTTTGAACAATTACACGCAAGCATCTGCTGCTTTCACCCCCGATATGGAATCCAGAAGCAAACCGTATGAATTTGAGGCAGAAACAGAACTAAGGAAAAAGATTTAGGACAGACCAAGACTCAGATACATCATTCTAATCACGCCCAACTAGGGACTTCACCGGTAGCAAGAAAAGGCTTGATAAACAGTCTTCAACTCCAGAGCCTCTTCAGATCATTCAGTAGTAGTTGCTCCAGTGCTGTGAGGAAATCTAATCAGATTTCATTCCATATAAGCTCCATGTCTGAGCTCAATGGCTATTCATAAGTGAATGAGCCATAGGAATGACATTTGTGTTGTGGATTTGCATTCACAAGCCTAGAAAAATACTGTAAACAACTTGAAAGCAATTGTCTTCAGGCCACTGTAAACTGTAAATTTAATATTTTAAAGAACAGATTTTATATTTCAAACAACTTGATCTTAATAAGCATCAAGTAGAAAAACTCGTTCGGACATTGTTAAGGAAGAACATGTGAGTGAGAAAGACCCACATAATATGCAGTTACTATCCTGTGTCACTGACAGATTTACAGAAATGACAGTGCCATAACAGGGAACACTGCTACTGAAGTAAGTGGTCTTCGTTGAAATGTGACTGAATAGAGCCTAAATGTATAAACACCACTAACTGCTAAAAAGTACACATAAGTGCATCTTTGAATCTAAGATATACAATTATTGTTTCTGAAATCAGAGATATAACATTGAAGTAGTCATGGGATTTTTCTGAACCAGTGCAAAATGAAACTGACCAATTTTATTACAAATGATGGCATCTTAAAATTGTGGAACTATGACAGTAGTTTGATCATATCATCAAAACGCTAAGTCCTAAATTCCTCCCAGTGTCTTTAAAAAAGAAGCGAATTTACCTAATGTTAAGTCA
Source organism: Propithecus perrieri (assembly GCA_963574695.1). Lineage (NCBI taxonomy): Eukaryota > Metazoa > Chordata > Mammalia > Primates > Indriidae > Propithecus > Propithecus perrieri. The sequence continues at coordinate 1,217 of CAUYRB010072465.1, read as the reverse complement.
TCTGCATAAGCCTGTGACTCAGAAGCAAGTGACTGACATGCTATTGCGGAGAAAATCCATGAATTAGAGGTCAGACAACCTGGATCTTATTTCTGGCTCTGTGTTATATGAACTTATTTGACTCCAATCTTCTAGTAAGTATTAAGTAAGTTGTATTAAATTTGTGAGTTATACCAACTCTATTCTTGGAGTTTATTAGTAAATTTCAAAATATCTATAATACAAGAGTAATTGATTAGAAAAAATTATAATTCAAAAATGAATTAATCATCAAATTCTCAGCATGATCTTAATGCTATATATATTTTTTATTTTCAACTTTAAAAATTGGCCATCTAATTATATAAAAAGAGCTCTTCCTCAAATATAACTTGCTATTAACTAATTACCTCTTCATTCAATTAGGTCAAATATGTTAAAAATTTACTTTTAGATATTAGAAACTTGACCCAATCATGGGTTAACACACGAAAACAGGTGTGAGATTTAAATGATTATTTATTTCTAAGTAAAAATAAAGTAGATATATGGCATCATTATAGATTGATCATCATTAAGTTATATTGAAATCATTTTATATTAAAAATATACTCCAGGATAAATAGATCAACATTAGAAGACATTATTTTGTATTTTCTTATGTATGATGAATATCTCCAAAGCATTTAGCAAATTTAACTCCCCAAATCTGAAATTTACAGATATATCCCATCATGCTCATTATAGACTGTAGCTTGGTTTTTAATCCCTAAAAGACATTAAACTCTTAAGCATTACTTAGTAGAAAAAAAAATAATTAAAATAGAATTTAAATTCACATTATTTGGTGAGGATTAAATTTATTGACTTCCTATAAAAGTTCCAAGAAGGCTGTAACAAAAATAGAAATATTGTTAAGGAGCACACTATTTCTTTGCATGCTTCTAAAAGAGATGTCTGTGACAAAGTTTGTTGACATGGAAAGGAGTATTAATGATACCACATTCTCAATTAGAAAACTTGAAACCTAGATCTCTGCTGAAGTGACTTATCATTATCTCTCACCAATGACCATTTCAAATAGAATGTTATAGCAACACCGGTGTATTATAGCCTCTAGGATGTTTTCATTCCAAGCAAAAACAGTTGTATTTGAAAAATATTAGTAATGTCTTTTTAAAAAGACATTACAGATATCTTTTTTATAGAATGTCTTTTGTACTTTTGGGTAGATGCCC
>CAUYRB010072464.1:0-20091 GCA_963574695.1 Propithecus perrieri | reverse complement strand
ACTTATGTGTTGATCAGTTAATACCAATTTGATGGTGAGACTTCCCTTTTAATTTTCTCCAAGTTGTCATTCATAGAGTAGGCATTTTTATGGCAAACAAGTTTATTTTTAGTGTTTTTCTTATATGGCTAGTGTACATATGTCCTGTTTAAAACACCTTTGCCTATCCCAAAGTGTTGAAAGTACTGTCCTATAATTTTTACAATATATAATAGTTGCAGCTTTTACTAATAGGACTATGGCACAGATCAAATTAATTTTCTGTGTATAGTATGAAGTAGAGATTAAGGCTTATTTTTGTCTCTCATAATTCTAGTTGTTCCAGCAGCATTTGTTGGAAATTCCCTATTGAATTACCGTAGTGCTTTGATAAAAATTAATTGATGATATATGTGTAGGTCTATTTTTGGACTTTATTTTGTTCCATTTATCTTTTTGTCTAATACAATGCTATGTTCATGTCTGTACCTTTATAGGAAGCCCTCAGGTCAGAAAATGTATGTCTAATAACATGTATTCTTTAAAACTGTGCTTTTTACTTCTAGGATTTCCATTTTTGTTTCTATATCTTTATTAAAATTCTTACCCTGTGGAAACATTGATATTATACTTTCTTTTAACTTTTTAAACGTATTTTCTTTGGTTCTTTGAATATCAACATCAAACATCTACTTTGCAGCCTGTCTACTAAATCCAACATGTGGGTCCACTAAGAAACAGCTTTCATTGACTTTCCTTGAGTATTTGCTACACTTTCCTGTTTTTTTATGTGTATGTCTCATGGTTTTTCGGTGTGTTGTTGAAAACTGAACACTTACATCGTATATTTTAGCAATTTTGGATTCTGACTTCTCTCCATTGGATTTGCCATTGCCGTTTTTGTTTACTGTTTAGCCATTTTCCTGTAATAAATCTGTCTCCACAGGGGCATGTAAATATTAATGTCTCTGCTGTTTTATTTACTTATTCTTTTTATTTTTAAACCTTAAATCTTAGAGGTCACCTTTTTGTCTATACTGCTTAGCAGTCAGGCAAGGATGAGTAAGAGGCTGTGTTTAAGCAGGCTGGGCGTGCCTTCAAATATCTGGCAGATTTCACATCTGTCAGGCTTTTCTCTGGGCCCTTTTTTATCTCCTCTGCATAAACTACCAATCTCCTGGTCATTCAGGGATGTGTGTTTATCTTGGGCTCTCTCTGGTCTCTGGCCTTTGCATGCAAAAGGTGGCCAGGGATGTGTAGAGACCCTGCATAAAGATGTCACATTTCCAAAATTTCCCTATTAAAATTCTGGCTAGTTAGCCAATCACTTGATTGCTCTCTAACCAAAAGTGTAACCTCACATAATTAGAACTGCTGATCTCCATTCACTTGTTACTACTGATATTGCTACTTTTACTGACAATCAGGGTATGGGTTTTTCTGCCTTCCACTCCAGGGAATCACCTCTGGGAATTACCTCTGGTAGTGAAGCCGATGAGTTTCTGTGTCTTTCCCAGTACTAGTAGAACTACAGCCCTACAAGGCTGGGTAGATGAAAGTGGCTTCAGGCAAGTATACCACTGACTTCCACTGGTTTTATTCACAGTTCCATGATTTTTCAAGAATGCATGTGTTTGTATTTGGTAAATTTCGAGGGCTCTGAAATAATATGCTTTTAACAATTTTATGGAGTATTATTTATAGTTGGTTATTGTGGTTTTAAATCAGATCAAACAAATAAAGAGATACCTAAATATAAGTGTTCTAAATATTTTTAAATTGACATTTTTATAATTATAATTTTAAACTGAATTAAAATAGCATTTTGAGGTATTTTTTCTTATTTTACATTAAAGAAAAATTTAAAGGTAACATAAGGAGCTAATTAGGAGTGTGGCCAGGTTAGATAAATAAAACCATTCTTCTTTTTTCAAAGTATATCTCTATCCAGCAAAACATACAATGTTATAGGATGGATATGGGATCCTTATTCCACTGTTCTTATGTTAAGCATCAAGCTATTATGTTTAGATTTGGACTCTCCTAGTAGGCCTGGGTATTCAATCATTTATTTAGTGGCCAATGCAGGAGTGCTGTATTTTCCAGTAAACGTAGAAGAAAACCTTGAAGTGTAGCCCTTAAGTTTCACGCTAAGTTTTAAGATTTCATCAAGAGTAATTTCTGTTTACCCTAATGACAAGACACTCCATTCAATAGCAGGGAAATGTGAATTTTCCAAAGTCATAGTATAAGTTAACTGATCATATTTATATTGATTCAAGCAGAACATAAGATATAATTTCTGTTGTGTGTGATATGAAATTCAATGGTACTTTAAATATCTGATGGTAGATTTTTGGCATTTTTCCCATATACATATTGATGACAGATTTCTTTGTTTGTAGTAGAATAAACTTAATAATCCTTTGTATTTTAAAAAAGTACAATAATGGTATAATGACAGTGAATTTCAAAAATCAAACTTAAAATTTCATTTTAATTAAATTAGTTGATGTGCCACTGAATGTAAGTGTCAGGTCCGCAGTTGTCTATTCTTGGTTCTTGGTGTGCTTGAAGAATGACCAGACACACCAAAAGCAAGGCAAGCATGAAATGAAGTTTATTGAGGAAGGACAAGATAGGTTTACAGAGCAAAAGCAAGAAATACATTCGTCACAGAAAACAAATGGTTTCCCCTGTCATAACAAAAGGGCTCTGGTAATGGTGTGGGTCTTGTTTTATAGTGTCTGGACTGGGACCTTCTCATGGTTTAGATGTCACCACTGAACCACTTTGATGGACAGTTAACAACATGATAATTAGCCTTAGGTTACTCTAGGTCACTTTCCAGATCCTATTGCGCCTGAGCTGGAGAATTCCCTGCATTCTTCTGCAGACTGGCAGGGTGTTCCTGCTTCTTCCCAGGTGTGGCAGTTGCTTGGGGCAGGATTAAGGTGGGGCAGCACCAGGATGGGTGCTTGCCTTTGTCCCTAGGAGAGCCGGAATCCTATCTACCTAACATTTCCCCACTCTCTAATCTAGAGGCCCAAATTGTTGGGTAGGGATGTTGACTCTTCTGGCTGCTTCTTGCTCAGTGGGGGTGATGATTCCTATTGGATGGTCTCTTGCAGGTTCTCCAGGGGTCTCCTCAGGGCACATCAGTATATGCCCTTGGTGGATGGTTGTTGTCGTAGGTGTGAGGAGGAGGTAGGTGCTGGGGCTGGTAGAGAACATAGGACCATTTGCAGCTTGATGGCCTCTAAGTAGGATGAAATGAATTTAGTTGGAGAAGTTATGAGAGTCAGACCCAATATTAGAACTCCCAGGGTGCAAAGTAACAGAGTGACCAAGAGAATTACCAAGGCATATTAACCAGGCCTAGAGTCCTCATCTCGCACTTGGAGATTGGAGGAGGACTCTAGGATGGCATTGATGTTGTCTTGAACCTGTCTAGACTTGTTAACAAAAAGGCAACACTTCTTTTAAGAATAAGCAGGTGCTCCCATGACTTAGTGGACTGGCATATCCAGCAGGTTTGGTTGAGCATTAGGGTATGTGCAGTTTGGTTTGCCAGGGCAAAAGGTGTCTCGTCCATGGGTAAACAGTTTGTACTACTTATCCGAAGGAGCCATAGGAGGATAATTCTGCTGGAACAGGTACTGGAGATCTTCCAAGGGAGTACACCAGTATTTGCCTCCGGTGCTGGAGTCCTCATCTGTGGGAGCCAGATGAGTTTCATTTTAGTCCTTCCACAGCTTCACCTGAGAATGATGGATTCAAGTAGGTATCCCTGGGACCTTAATGACAATTGGGGTAGAAAGTAAGACTGGACCTTTTCACACTAGAGTGTAATCCCATGGCTATGACCTTGGGAGAGAGTTGCTCAGCCTATAGGATAAGAAAAATTGTTCCAAACACCTGAGAGGTCATTTTCTGGCTCAGATTAAGCCAAGAGGTTGTACAGACAGCTGGGCAAGCCCAGAGTGCGCTAACCCATCTTTGCCAAGCAGCATCTGGGCACCCGGTAGGGACCAGGTCTCAGTCAGGACCCTGAGGAGAATTTATCTCTGCCAATTAGGCCAGGCTCACTGAATGAGGCCCTGGAGCCCTCTTCCAGAAGAGACAATAGGGGAACCAAGCAGGCCAGTGCATAATTGTGAAGAAATTATGCTCTGCCACTACCTTGACAGGGCAGATCTATCCTCAATCCCCATCGCTCAAACCCAGAAGTGGTTCACTGATGGCAGCAGTTTTGTCAAGGATGGGGAATGGCATGCAGGCTACGCAATAGTGATCAAGAGTCTAGAGGTGATGGAGGCCCAGGCTTTACTAGCAAATACATCTGCCCAACTAGCTGAACTCATAGCTCTGACCTGAGATCTCCAGTTAGCCAAAGATGAGAGTGACCATCTATACAGAACCTAAATATGCTCACTTGGTGTTACATGATTGTGCATCCATTTGTAGAGAGTGAGGATTTCTTACCACTCAAAGAATGCCAATTAAGTATGGGCAACAGATTCATGCACCTTTAGAGGCTCTTTAGGAACCAGCTGGGGTGGCAGTCATCCATTGTAAGGGACATCAAAGGGAGATAATCTAATAGCTCAAGGAAATTGGGCTGCGGACATGGTTGCCAAATGTTGAAGTATTTCCTAACCTAGTTGGAGCCCTAGTCCCTTCTAATCCCACTCTTTCTATTTCAGCTTATTCCACCTCAGAAATATCTAACAGGTGGACTCAAGGATACATCCCTCTGGATGGTTAGTTAAAGGAAACCTCTAATTGTTACCAGCTAAAAATGTCAAAAACTTGGTAGAAGGCACTCATAATGCTCCCCACTTTGGCACAAAATCACAAAGACTTCTCCTGGAACAATATTTTGTTTCTCTTTTACCAGTCTCCACTATTAAACAGGTCACCTCACTTTGTACTATCTGCCAAACCAATAATCCTCAAGGGCCTTTGAGGGAAAAATTTGTCTCTTCAGCCCAATGAAAGGGGACCTACCCCGGCTAGGATTTCACCTCAATGCCTCCCTATAGAGGATTCAAGTACTTACTAGTGTTTGTTGACACTTTTAATCATTGGATTGAAGCTTTTCCTTTCAGGACTGAAAAGACCACTGAAGCTTCCCAAAGTCTTCTGGAGGACATCATACCTTGTTTTGGCCTTCCCCAGTCCTTACAGAGTGACAACGGTCCTGCCTTTGCTTCACAGATTGTGCAGGGAGTCTCTAGGGCCCTGCAGATCTCTTACTATCTGCATTGCACCTGGAAGTCTCAGTCATCAGGCCAGGTGGAGCGAGTTAACCAGAGCCTCAAGCTCACCTTCCACAAGCAGACCCAGGAAACCAGACTCAGTTGGTTACAACTTCACCAAGTCACTCTTATGCATTTATGCCTTGCAGCTAAAGCCCTTTTCCTTTGAGTGCTTTTGAAGTGCTCCAGGGACAGCCCTGGTTTTCCCAGTGTGCTAAAAAGCCCCAGGTAGGTAACATGAGATTGAGCCAGTTGAGCTTTGGGACGGGACACGCTGTATCCCCTCTCAGCCAGGAATCGTAGGACTCAAATGGTGTGTTCCCACACCTGCTCTAAGCTCATGGAGCAGATCAATAGGTCATTGATATATTGAGGAGCCACACCCCGGTGGAGTTGGAGGTTGGCTGGATCTTTCCCCAAGCCCTGGACAAAAAGATGAGGGCTGTGCTGGAACCCTGTGGCAACACTGTCCAGGTTGACTGGTGGGGTGTGTCATGTAGAGGCATCCATTCAAAAGCAAACAAATTTTGGCAGTAATGGTGGAGAGAGATGCAAAAGAAAGCATCCTTTAAGTCTATTACACTGTAATAAGTGGTTTCTAGGGGAATGTTACCCAGTAACGTATAAGAATTGGCATCACAGAGTGCAAAGGCACCACTCCCTCAGTGACCCTCCCTTAAGTCTTTCCCTGATTGGTAAGTACCATCCTTTTTCCAGACAGGCAAAGTAGGAGTGTTACATGGAGAGCAAGTTGGGATAAGTAGACCCAAAACAAGGAATTTTCTTACAAGGGGTTCAAGAATTGTCCGGGCCTTGGGCCACAAGGGATCTTATTTAACATGGGGATATCCCTACTGCGACTTGAGATGGACTATAACCAGCTGGGCCATTCTATCACAGCCTGGGGAACCAATGTCCCAAACTACTGGAGGGACATTTGCCTCCCAGTCCCATTGATCTTGGCCCAAGGCCTCTGAATCTGTTAGGAGGCTTAAGAAGCTGGGTTCCTCCTGAGGCTAGAAAGAAAACTGTGCCACCATTTAGAAAGCAAGTCACATCCTAGCAGGTTGACAGGACAAGTAGGAATTACCAGAAATGAATGTTCAATGATAACGTACTCCCACAAACATAGGAAAGGGGGAGTAAAGAATTATTTGGTAGGGACCCCAGAGACTCTGTTGGCCATACAGGATTGAGTGCTCAGTTTTCCAGAGTAGGTGAGCCAGTCCCATCATTGAGAAGAAATTTTACTGGCCCACCTGCCAGCAGGAGGGTTACCCTTGGCTCCAGTCCAGTGACAGTCATCTGCCAGGGGGCTGACAGGAGAGCAGGCTCCTTCGTTGTTGCACCATGATCTGGTTTGGGGACCAACTCCCCTCCTGGGATGATCCCATTGGTCAGAGTGTGTCCCAGTGACCTGTTTGATGGCATTGATGACAAGGGGCCTTGACCTGCCTGTCCCTATTGGGGCAGTCTTTGGCCCAATACCCTTCCTGTCAGCAGATGCAGCACCAGAGATCCCTTCCTTTTGTGGGGGCTTTGGCTGTTGATCTGAATGTGGGTACTAATGATACCAGTAACTGGGTATGCCTAGCCTTCTTCCTCCACTTCTTCTCCCAAGTCTGAGACTCAAGCTCAGAAGTTCTGTTAGAGAAAACAGAATTAGGGGCAGCCACCATGTCGTCCAGAGGGTAGGGTCCAGGGACAAGCTTCTGGAGATTTTTTCCTAATATTTGGTGCTGCTTAGGTCAAGAATTTGACTTATAATATCGCTTGTCCCTCTTACAAATTAAGGTTGAGAGTGGTGTGTCTCTCCATTGCCTCCTGGAGCCATCCAGGAAAGTTATGAGGTTTTCCTCAGGCCTCTAGATTATGGCAGAGACCTTGGAATAGTTGACCACCTTTTGCCTGGCAGCCGTGATGCCAGCCTGGACACATACTAGAAAATGTTCTCTCTCCCATTTCTCTTCTGAGGAATTATGATCCCACCCTGGGTCAGTCACATGCACCATCATTTCATCCACTGGATATCTAGGATCTGAAAGGTGTAATCCGGTGGCAAATTTTTGTGCCTCTGTTAACACTCTGGATTTCTCAAAATCATGTAAAGTCTGGCTTGGCATAACATGGACATCTTTCCCAGCCAAGTCATAAGCTAGACATAAATGATGGAATGTCTCTACATACCTGTCAGAATGATCAATGTAGCTCCCCAGATCCTGTTTTATTTGTTTTAACTCTACTAAACTAAAGGGCTTATGGACCAGAATTGGTACAAACTCCTCTGCTTCTTCTTCCAAGGCTAGGAGCTGAGCTGACTTTCCACCCACTGGAGGTAGAGACAGCAGCACCTCCTCCTTTGTAAGGCCCCCTTTAGGCCTCTTTGAATATGGGGCAGCTCACAACAGGTGGAAACCTGAGGAGGATCTCTTACTTGGTTCTGAACACCCCTTGCACCACCAAGGATTTTCTTGTAAATAAAAAACCTGTACATATGGTATTTTGGCCCATTTTCCTTCCCTTTTGTAAAAAAGGTCCAATTGTAAGATGATGGGGTAATTTAGAATCCCATGTGGTGGCCACTGTTCTCTGCTGTCCACCTTGTACTGTGGCCAGGCAGTTGTGCAGAAGAAGATTAAACATTTCTTCTTCAGAGTGTCTGGATCAAACTTGTCCCAGTTTGAGAGAATATGCCCCAAAGGTGGATTAAGAAGGATTTTTGATCCCTATGCACCCATCTAGAAAGTAAGGAGGGAAATACAAAAGGTGGAGAAGGAGAGACTTTGCCATCTGGGGTCTGTTACAGCTGAGGATCCCTGGGTAACAACTCAGGCCATTTGGCCAAGGAACAAAGGAGGGAAAGGGGAGAGGCTATACCCACTGGGATCTGTTAGAGCTGGGCATCCCCAGGTAATGACCAGGGCTATTTGGCCAAAGTACTGGTCTGGACATCTCCTTTTTGATTTGTAGGAAGAAGGGCTGTGCACGACCCCTCAATCCTAAGAGCCTCTTTCTGTCTCTTTGTTTTTTTTTAAGTGCCAGAACTGTTGGTATAATGACTTGGTCATTTGTATAAGTACTAGCACCAGAGATTGGGTGGCCAGCCACCATAAGGAAGGTACTTCCTGGGATGGAGTGAAAGAAGCAGCTTGAAAGTGAGAGAGAAAGGCCTGATAAAACCAAGGGGAGGAAACATTGTCTAACCTTAACACAGGAAGTAGCCAGAAGCACCCCATCAGATTGGAAAGAAAAGTACATCGTCAAAAACAATGCGAAGCCCCGAAGCACAAGAGTTACATTGCAAGCGCTCTTCCCTAAAGTGAAAAAAATTAAAGACTTCTCCCTTACCATGAGGGACACATCCCCAAACTCCTTATCACACACCCAGGTTTAGCCAAGAACCCAACCGTGCAGTCTGAGAAATGACAAAGGTAAAAAAAGCAAAACAAGCACTAGTGCCCCCTCCAGGCCTGGCTGCCAGGCAGGAAGATCTGAAGCAAGAGAGTTTTCATGCAAAAAGGTGAGCTGGCTTACCTAGACAGAGTGATTCGAGTCATAGCATCAAGATGTCAGGTCAGCAGTTGTCTGTTCTTGCTTCTTGGTGTGCTGTTGGCCAAAGAATGACCTGACACACCAAAAACAAGGCAAGCATGAAACGAAGTTTGTTGAGGAAGGACAAGGTAGGTTTACAGAGCAAGAGCAAGATGTGGGTTTACAGAGCAAAAGCAATATACGTAAGGAAGTTAAAATCTAGTCTCTGTGGACCAAGGCTAAATTCAAAATTTTGCTTAAATGATTGGAGGCTTAAATACAGTAGAAACTTCATTTTTGCAGTATATTTATGTATATTTTGTTTTTAGAATTTACGTGATTAAGGAGAAAAAATAGTTCAGCTTGTTTAACCTAAGTGGTTCATGTTTCACCAGCAACTGATCGAATTTATGCAAAAGGAAGAAGTCACATTTGGATGGCATTGAATTAGGAGTATTAACAGATAATTTAAAATGTAAACTAAATACACATAACAAGATACAAAATGGCATATATCTCCACCTACCAATGATTACATGAAAATACTGTGCTGATACGGCTTTTGCAAAATGTCTTAACATTTTAGGAGCACATAAAAATTTGCCGACATGGTTAAACAACAAATTTGCTCATTTTTGTACTAATTATCCACCCAGAGTCTTTTTACTTTCTGTCTGTCATACATGTACATTTCAAATAAAACATAATTGATAAATAAATATAGTCTTGCATTTTATACTAAATGTAGCTGGGCTGAAGTAAGTTTCCACATCTCAGCAAATCAATAAAATTATTATTCATCACTTTATAATGATTCTTATAATCAGAGAAAATGTATTTTTCTTTATAAAATCAGAGTTAAATAATGGGGTAAGTCTAATAACTGTCAGAAAAATTTAAATCTAGAGTGGCAGGTTTTTTTTTTTTTTCTTTTTTTAAAATGAGATAATGCATAAAAATGTCTCTCTGGGTGTTTTAAGAAGGAATAGCTTTCCATAACCTGTCTTTAATATAAATTCATTGGTCATATGTGGAAACAGAATTATAAAATGTGTTGTTCAATATAATAGCAAACACTAAAGAATATTTTTCTGTATGTCAGGCATGCTACTGGTACTTTATTTCTATTAACTCATGAAAACCTCTCATTAATACTGTAATTAATACAGTAGTTACTATTTTTATTCATATTTTAAAGATGACAAAACGGAGGCACAGCAGGGTCACACAATTGGCAACTGACAGAAACAGAATTCAAACCCAAGCAGTGTGCCTCCAATTCTATACTTCGCTACAGTGTACAACATTTATATACATTTATATACATTTTACTAACCCTGCAAATAATAAGATAAATTATGTTATCAAAAAAATTATATTAATAGTGCACAATTTCTTCCTATTTCTCTTGGGATTGATATCAGAACAGCCCATTTCACAGTTGAAGCTCCTGGGGAAATACAGAGAGAGAAAGGGGATGGGGAAAATAGTAATTAATTTTCAATTCTGTGGAATTAAATGATAAATGCTTACATCAAATTCTCAATGCTGTGAGGTAGAGGGGCAAGACAAAGACGAAAGTAATTAAAGCTTTTTTACTGGCAGGTAAATTGGCTCCTCTCTTCTATCTTCTATCAAATAATTAAGTCTTGCATATATAAAAAATGTAAGACTAAAATTCATGGAGAAAGACCAGGAGGGAAGAAGAATTCTAGAATAAAAATTGTTATAGGAGATTCATGATCTATTATTCAAATATACACTGGATAGCGTCTTTTTCAGTAAAGAAATGTGTCTTGATATTTGACACACAAGGCAATTCCCTGGTTTGAAAATCAATCATTTTTTTTTTCTTAGAATCTGATACAGACAAAAAATGTTTAATTATAATTGCAAGAAATCCTCCATAGATTTTTGCAATGAATTAATCATGATCTGCTTTGAAGCCGAACATAGGAGTAAATGAACATAATCATAAATCATAAGAAATATTCCAAATCTTTTATTTTTGAACATTTTCAAAATAAAAAAAAGTTATCAATCTTCTATTTTAATACATGCATTTCAAAATGTCAATACTTAATTATACACTCCCCTCTAGAAAATTGTAAAATTGATGTATATAAACATCTTTTAAGAAAAATCAATGGATCTAATGTCAAAGGGAATGAAATTCCAATGCATGAGACCTTCCATCTTTCCAATAAAATTGGCTCTAAAGATGTCTACTTAATTACATAAAAAAGGTTTGATTAGTGAAAAATATTTTCAGTGACATATAATGGTAAATAAAATAAAATAAAAATATTAAAATCAAAGTGATAATTAATTATAGACTTACAAATGGAGCTAGATTGGAGGTGTTATTTAGTACACTGATTGGTCACCTACGTATACATGGTTTAAACTTTTGGTAATGTTTCTAAGGAACGAACACTGTTAATCTCCCCACAGCAGTTTCTGTTTGCTATATATTGTTTTGTCTACATTTTGAAGCCAACTTTGAATTTATATGTCTTCCTTCCTTTCTTTTTCCCTCCCTCCCTTCCTTCCTTTCTTCCTTCTTATCTCTATCTGTTTATCTATTTATCTATGATGTTAGCTTGACTGGGCCAAGGAATGTTCATATATTTGGTCAAATATTATTCTGGGTGCTTCTGTGAGGGTGTTTTTGGATGAGTTTAACATTTAAATCTATAGCCTGAGTAAAGCACTCCCTAATGTGTGGTCCTGAGTCAATCAATTGAAGGCCTGAATAACAAAAGACGGACTGTCCCTCAAATAAAAGAAAATTTCTTCTGCCTGAATGCTTTTAATCTGAGCCATAGGTTCTTTCTGCCTTCAGTCTCAAACTGAAACATCAGCTCTTTCTGGGTCTCAAGGCTGCTCACCTTCAGATTGGAACTCCACCATTGGTTCTTATGGTCCTCTCAAGCTTTCAGACTTGGACCAGAACTAAACCATCTACTCTTTTGGGTTTCCAGCTTGCCAACTGCAGATTTTGGAATGTAGACTCTATTTTACCCATTCAGATTGCTACAACAAAAATACCATGAACCAGGTAGCTTATAAACAATAAACATTTATTTCTCATAGTTTTGGAGGTTGGAAATTTCAAGATCTGAGTACTTGGCAGGTTCAGTGTCTGATGAGGTTCCTTATAGTGGACACCTTCTTGCTGTGTCTTCACAGGGCAGAAGAGGCTAGGCAACTCTCTAGGGCCTCTTTTATGAGGACACCAATTCCAATCATTACGGGTTTCTCTCTCATGATCTAATCAACTCCCAAAGACACACTCCTCCTAATACCAGCACCTTGGGGGTTAGGATTTGAACATATGAATTTGGAGGAGAAACAAACACCCAAACTATAGTAGCCTCCATAATGCCATGAGCCAATTTCTTATAATAAATCCTATTGGTTCTGTTTCTCTGGAGAACCCTGAAAAATACATATTTTTATTTTAAGAGAGTTTCTAAAGGAAGGGGATTTTAAGGATGAGTTTTCTGAATTGGTTCTGGGGTTTCTGGAATTGGCACTCTAACTGATTAGATTTAACAATGCTAATGACCAGAATTCCAGTCCTAAAGAGAGCGTTGATAGTACATGACGTAATCTGGCAATAGAGATATGCAAAATATCACTCTTGAATACTTCTAATCAGCCATTTATAAGAAACAAGGATCTGGGTGATGATCTGTATGATACTTTTGAACATTTTTGTCAAACTAATGAATGTAATTAGATGTATTGGTTGCTCCTAATATTGCTGGACAAAGTTGGTGCAGGGGTAGGACGAACTCAGAAATTTAAATTCCCAGCTCAAGTGTTACATAAATTATGCAAAAGCTTCTATGTATCCCCTGAAGGAGGCCCTTATCTCCTGTTGCTGTAGGGCTGAGATTGTTTAAAATCAAACACGGAACCTTATCCTGTGACTGGCTGAATAGCAAGGCCAACCATACTGACAGCCTTACAGAGTTATCTACGTTAAAGTGAGGCCATTGACTGGGAAGGAATGGGATTCTAACGTTTGGTAAGGAGATGTGTGAGAAGACCCTGATGAAGCTAGGGACATGGAGCTCCTAAACTCTGATGAGACTTCTTCGCCAGTGGAAGGGGCTCCTCCATCTCTGGTGGAAGCAACCTCTTTATCCCCATCTGAGGAGAGTTTACACATTGCCTGTGTAAACTCTAATGGCCTCTTCTGAGACAGTTGCCATGTAAGACAATGCTGAGTCTCCTCAGGACATAGCACTCCTCTTATCTTCTAGACCTATAACTAGACTCAAGTAGTAGCAGGATACTAAGGGTGAGGTACAAAGTGTAACCTGTGAGGAGATGTGCCACACCCCAAAGACTTATTTGAATTTTCTAATTTATACAGATTAGAAATCTGGGAACACGTGAAAATGAGTATTAAAGGTGTGGGATAATGTAAAAGGAATATAAAGTTGGATCAGGTCAAATTTATTAATATGGGCTCACCAGGTAGAGGTTAGTTAATGTTGAAGCTTGGGACATTAGTAAGCACTTTAACAGTTTATTTGATTAATTAAATAAAACATGGACCAAAAAGTGGACTAAGAGTTATAAATGCCATATTTGTCTTGGTTTAATGTAGAGGAAGGGATTCAAAGGCTTAGGGAGATTGGAATATTAGAGTGAATTTGTTATTTGAGACCTACTCACACACTGTGGTAGCATCCAGAAGACATATTTAAGACTGTGAAAAATAAATTTGTGAGAGATGTCCTTGCCTCCTAGAATAGTTCTGTGATCGTTCTAAGTAGGCCAGATCTTACAATAGCAATTGAAGTCCCTGAATTGGGAAACCTAAGTGCAACAGGAGTAATTGGATCCTGGGATTACAGGGGGCAATTAGCAGTGTCCAATCACCAAAAGCGAGGTGGTTGTGGTTCTTGCAGTGGGCAACAGAGTCAAAGGAGCAATCTGAATAGTCCTACTCCCACAGACCAATGGCATTGGCTAGTTGATCATGATGTTTCTAGAATTGAAATAGATAGAGATCCTACTAAATTCTTATTTGATTTGTATAAGCAAAAAATGTCTAGGTCAACTGAACAGAAGTCTAATCTGAGTCATAAAAGTGGGCAATCCTAGCCCCTCAATTAATTCCCAGGCTTGAGCCTGTTTACCAACCCAGATTCCTTTAAATGAAGGGGAGGCTGGAATGCATAATTGTAATAGACATATTCAGCAGCTGATGGAATTCCACATTTGTTATTTGACCTGTGGAGTGAGGGCATTATGGTGGGAAATACCAAGTGGAAGCCACTAGAACTGCCTCGACCTAGGAAAATAGTAAGCCAAAAGCAATAGCACATTTCTGGAGGGATTGCCAAGGTTAATGCCACCAGTAAGGACTGGAAAGATGCAGGGATGGTGATTCCCACCATATTTCTATTCAACTCAACTATTTGGCTTGTGCAGAAGACAGATGGATGCTGGAGAATTACAGCGGATTGTTATAAAATTAACCAGGTGGTGACTCCAATTGCAGCTGCTGTATCAGTTCAGGTTTCAACGATTGACCAAGTAAACACACCCCATGGTACCTAATAGGAGTTATTGATCTGGCAAATGTTCCTTCCCTTGTACCTGTAAATAAGTACCACTAGAAACAATTTGCTAGCAAGACCAGCAATACACCTTCACCTTTATACGTCAGGGGTATGTCAACTCTCCAGCCCTGTTATAACTTAGTTCACAGGGATCTTGATTGCTTTTTCCCTTCCATGAGATATTACATCCTTCCATTACATTGCTTACCTTATGCTGATTGGACCTAGTGAGCAGGAAGTACTAAATTCTCTAGATGTGTTGGTAAGACATTTGTGTGTTAGTGTCTGACACATTTGCTGAGAGATCTGAAAAGCTGCTAGTTTTGAGTGGGGCCCAGAAAAAGAGAAGGCTCTGAAATTGGTCCAGGATGCTACGCAAGCTGCTTTGCCACTTGGGCCATATGACGGAGCAGATCTAATGATATTTGAAGTATCAGTAGCAGAGTGAGATGCTGTTTTCAACCTTTGGGAGGTCCCTATAGGTGAATCACAGTGCAAGCCCTTTGGAACAAAGTCCTGCTATTCCCTGCAGATAACTACTCTCCTTTTGAGAAACAGTTCTTGGTCTGACACTGAGCTTTATTAGAGACTGAACACTTAACCCTGGGCCACCAAGTTATCACAGGACCTGAGCCACCCATGATAAATTGGGTGTTATATGACCCATTAAACTATAAAGTAGGCCGTGTACAACAGCACTCCGTCATCAAATGGAAGTGATATATGCATGATTAGTCCTGAGCAGGCTCCAAAGACACAAGTAAGTTATGTGAAGAAGTAACCCAAATACCCATGGTTCTGACTCCTGCTATACCACCTTCTCTCTTCCAGCCTGCACCTGTGGCCTCCTGGGGAGTTCCTTAAAGTCATTTGACAAAGCAAATCAGTCCTGGGTCCTGGTTTATAGATGATTTTGCACCATATGCAGACAGTGCTTGAAAGTGGACAGCTGTAGCACAACCGCCTTTGGGAACATCCCTGAAGGATTGAGATGAAAGAAAATCTTCCCAATGGGCAGGCATCCAATGTTACATCTGGTTATTTTCTTTGCTTAAAAGGAGAAGTGGCCAATGGCCATATGTGTGATTGCATACTGATTCACGGGCTGTGGCCAATGGTTTGACTGAGTGGTCGGGGACTTGGAACGAACATGGTTGGGAATTTGGGTGAATGATATATTCATAGACCTCTAATAATACACAGAAATGTGACAATATTTGTGCCCAAGGTAAATGCTAACCAAAGGGTAACCTCAGGAGAGGAGACTTTAATAATCAAGTGGATAATAAAATCCATTCCGTGGATACCCGTCGGCTTCTTTCTCCAGCTACCTTTGTCACTGTCCAGTGGGCTCATAAACAAAGTTGCCATGGAGGCAGAGATGGAGGTAATGCATGGACACAGCAACAGGGACTTCCATTCACCAAGGCTGACTTGGCTATAGCCACTACTCAGTGCCCAGTCTGTCAACAGCAGAGACCAACACTGAACCCTCGATATGTCACCATTCCCTAAGGTGATCAATCAGCTACCTGGTGGCAGGCTGATTACATTGGATCACTTCCATCATGAAAGGGGCAGAATGTTTTTTCTTACTAGAATAGCCATTCTTGCATGCAATGATCCTGCCAAAACTACCACTCGTAGATGCGCAGAATGCCTTATCCACTATTACACTATTTCACACAACATTACTTCTGATCAAGGAGCTCACTTCAGAGCAAATGAAGTCTGGCAATGGGCCCATGCTCATGGAATTCACTGCACTTATCATTTTAGACACCTGATGCAACTCTCTTGATACAACAGTGGAATGGCCTTTTAAAGACTCGGTTGCAATGTGGCAATACCTAGAGGACAGGGGCAAGGTTCTCCAGGAGCCTGTGTATGTTCTGTATCAGCATTCACTATATGGTGCTATTTCTCCCATAGCCAGGATTCACAGGTCCAGGAATCAGAAGTGGACCCCACTCATTATTACCCCTAATGACGCACTAAAAAAGTTCTTGCTTTCTCTTCACACAACCTTATGTTCTGCTGGCCTAGAAATCTTAGTTTCCAAAGGAAAAACACCTTCATGAGGAGACTCAATAGTGATACCACTGAACTGGGAGTAAGATTGTTGCCCAGCCACTGTTGACTCCTCATGCCTGTGAATTAAAGGCAAGGAAGGGAGTTTGTCTCTTAGCTGAGGTGATTGATCCTGACTACCAAAATGAAATTAGACTCCTTCTCCATAATGGAGCTAATGAAGAGTATGTCTGCAGCATAGAAGATCCTTTAGGGTGTCTCTTAGTAGTATCGTGCCCTGTGACTAAGGTCAATGACAAACTGAAAAAAACCAATTCAGGCAAGACTACTAAGGGACCAGATCCTTTAGAATGGAAGGTTTAGGTCACATAATCAGATAAAGAACCATGGCCAGCTCAGGAGCTTGCTAAAGGCAACAGTAATACAGAATAGTTAATGGAAGACGGTACTCGTAAAGCTGTAAAAACAGAACTAGTTATAGAAATGAGGACTGTAATTGTCATGTTTCCTCTTTATTTTGTTAAAAATGTATATTTGTGTGTGTACATCAAATATCTTTGTCTTCTTTTCTTTTTCCTTTATCATGTAACATATGTTGTATTGACTCTGTATCATAGTATTTAACTATGGTTGATTTTATAACAAAGTATCTAAGTTATGGCACATCAACAAAAAGAGTAAACCTCTCCTAAGGATTTTTCCTCCTTTTCTGGGGATGGGATTAATGCATTTTCAGTTTTATACAGCATAGTTGTATCATGTTAGGGAGAATTATGACCTTGCCATTGTATTCATTTAGAGATAAAGTATAATTTAAGGAGATGCTTATGCATGCCAAGTTAATAAAGGATGGACTCATGCTGGTTAATTTTATATGTGAATTTGAGTGAGCCATAGGGTGCTCAGATATTTGGTAAAATTTTATTTTGGGTGTTCCTGTGAGGGTGTTTTTGGTGAGTTTAACATTTAAATAAATAGAGTGACTAAAGGAGATTGCCCTCCCTCATATGGGTGAGCCTCATCCAATCAATTGAAGGCCTGAATAGAACAAAAGGCTGATCCTTCCACAGATAGGAGGGAATTCCTCTTGCCTGACTCCCTTTGAGCAGCTATAGGCTGTTTTCCTGCTTTAGGACTCCAGTTGAAACATCAGCTCTTCCTGGGTCTCCAGCCTACTAGCCTTTGGCATTATACGTTGGCAATCCTGTGTCTCCAGTGAGCAGATTTTGGGATTGTCAGCCTTTGTAATAAAGATAGCTATATAGCTGCAAATATAGATCTCCTATTGGTCTATTGGTTTCTCTGGAGAACCCCAGTACTATCTATCTATCTATCTATTCATTTGTCTATATATCTGTATCTATCTATATCCACACAAATATATATATATATATATATATGAATGTGTGTATGTTTGTGTATGTGTTGTTCAAGTAAGAATGACTGCATATATGTAGCACTTCCGAGTAAGACTAACCTTTCTTGGCCTTTTTTAATACAACTGAAAAGAAGAGTTTGAGGACATATAAGAAAAATATCTTTCCCTAAATAACAATGAATTTTCATTTTGTCCATTATATGTTGGATAATTTTTACTAAATTGTTTTTTTTTTACTCCTTTCCAGAGATTTAGACCCAAACTGTCTTGGTTAAGAACTTTACCTCTGCGGTCTGACAAACCCAGTTTTCAATTCAGGTCCAGAAATTTAGGTCCTAACACTTACTACCTCTCTATCTTTAGGAAATTATTCACTTCCACTTAGACACAGTTTTTTCATCTATGAAACACTGACAAAAAAATCATCAATTTCTAAGTTGTTGGATACAGTGCCTTACACTTAACGAGTTAAGAAATGATATTTTCATTTATCAATTACCTATCATATGCATACATAGTTTTTTGTATTAACATAGTAAGTCCACATAAAACATAATCAAGTGCTCTGTTAGACGTTTCATCCAGTGTGTTAAATCAGCTGGTGTATTATATTTTTTCTTTTTTTTTTTACTCCTTGTTCTCAATTATATTTGTGTCAAAACTTCATTTTAAATCTTGTTGTTTTAAGCTACCACGACATTTTTTAAAATGATAAACTTAAGTGACAAAATAGAACACACATACCAATGTATTGGGGGAGGGGTGCTACATTCTTCATCTATGTTTAAAATCCACATATAATTTGGGAAATAGACACAAATTACTCCTTCAAGACATTTTTCTTGAATGTCTCCAAACTCCTCTTCCCATTTGCATTAACAAGTGCCAAGAGAGGTTCATCTTTTAAAATAGTGCTGAATCCCTAGCGTTAAAGATACATTGCCTGAAGTTGTAATGGGTCGTTGCTGTTGGCTTCTGTCAGAGACCTAGATAACTCTGTGAAAGACCAGCTGGTGTTGTTCATTGGTCCAGAGTGTAAAGTTCTCAAGTATCATTTCCAAGTGTCCCATCTGATCATACAATAACCTGGGAGCAGAAATTGGTATAACTTCAAATTAACTTTATAACATGATGTGTTTGATCTGGAATTTTTTTTTTATTTCAGCATATTATGGGGGTACAGATGTTTAGGTTACGTATGTTGCCCTTGCCCCCCCAAGTCCGAGTAATTTATCTTGATTGTTCCCTTTCAAGGAAGAACACAGACGATTGAAAATAATCTATTTGTATGAAAAATATCAAAGAATTTTTCTTTATTTAAAAAATAAGGCAAGATGGGCATTTGAAATTTTTTCTCCTCTTATTTCCTTTGTCTTTTCACAAGAAAAAGTCGTGCTATAAATAAAGTACACTATTCTTTAGCATATTTCATGGTTCTCTGAGCATAGCACTATGTTGTTGAAAGTGTTAGTGGCCTCTAAAGGCAAAATATTCCATATATCAAATTTACCTTCTCATCTCTTAGAGATCTGGGGAGATACACTTTACTAGACTTAAATGTCAGAGTTCTGTTCTGCTTCCCAGCGTGACAGCTCAGCACTGTGCAATTGCACAGTTAAGCATAAATGCCTGCCTGGCCAAGTGTCTGGATGAAATCAATGGTATTCGTTTATTTTAAATAAATCTATCTTGAGGCAATGTCTCAAGTTGTTTGCCTAGTTAATACACAAGGCTTCTTGAAAGGCCCTAGAATAAGCATAAAAAGGAATAAAGGATTTTTTAAATGTAATTATCTCTAGTCAATAATAATCGGTCAATGGGTAGATTGATTTGACATATGTCATGAACTCTTTTTGAAGCCTGAAAAAATTAACATTAGATTACTTTCACTTATTTTTTTCAGCTCATAAACTTTGGGAATGCTGAACTCTGTTTGGGTATGGTTTGTCTTGACAGATAATGGAGTATTTCCTTTTAGCTAGAAATTATAGACAATAATAAGAAGGAGCTCTATGCTCCGTGGATCCTCATTTAACTCTTCCATGCCTCTTTGAGTCCATGTTTAAGACTACTAATTCAAATTCACTTCTGTCCTTTCAGGAAAGGACAACTGATCAACCCAGAAGTATGATTTCAGCTCCCTTCTGAAAGAATTGCAGTTTGTTCTGAGATGATAAATATTGTCTTTTTGGTTTTCTTCCTATTTTCCTTCTTTGCAGGTTTGAAACAGTTGAGCATCTTCACCTATAAACTTTCTGCATATTGAGTTTTTCAGAAATGTGGGGCATTTTTTTTTATTTTTTATTTTTATTTTTTTTTATTTCAG
>CAUYRB010072462.1:0-13406 GCA_963574695.1 Propithecus perrieri | reverse complement strand
CTCTGGGAGGCCGAGGCAGGCGGATTGTTTGAGCTCAGGAGTTCGAGACCAGCCTGAGCAAGAGCGAGACCCCGTCTCTACCAAAAATAGAAAGAAATTATCTGGACAGCTAAAAATATATATATAGAAAAAAAAAATTAGCCGGGCATGCTGGCACATGCCTGTAGTCCCAGATGCTCGGGAGGCTGAGGCAGGAGGATCGCTTCAGCCCAGGAGTTTGCGGTTGCTGTGAGCTAGGCTGACGCCACGGCACTCACTCTAGCCAGGGCAACAGAGTGAGACTCTGTCTCAAAAAAAAAAAAAAAAAAAAAAAAAGAGACAGAGAGATCTAAAGGTAACATAACTTGCCCAAGATCAGCTACTAAGTGGCAGAATCAGGACTCTAAAACACAGCATTGCTTTACCACAGAGCCTACGCTTTTTAATGACTTAGCATCCTGCCTACTCAAATTGAGAATCCACTAGAAAGCATTAAGTCGTACTGATGGTGGATGAGTAGTATTACCTGTGTATCTCCTGTTGTGTATTACACACGTAATAGCTAGCTAAAGGAAGCACGTGCTCTACTGCAAAATAGCTTCAAGGAGAATGTGTGATTTGGCCCACGGAAACAGATCAAATCCTTTAATGAATGACATGTATAATAACATCAGAGGAAAGTAACCCTAGAAGGACCTGTTATGTATAAACGTTTTCTTATTTTAAAATAATAGCATGAACCCATGTATAAATAACCATTCAAGAGTTATCAGTGATGATCTAAAAATTAGATATTTTACCGCTCAACTAAATGTTTACTCAAATAGGAACACTGAAGGTGCATGTAACTTTTTTATTGAGGCACAACAAGGCATTGTAACTTGCCTGAACTTGAGGCAGTCAGTTTAGTAAGCTGAACGTTAATACAGTTAAGGATTAAGTGCAAACAATATACATTCACAGCTTGACTAGCAAGGCTACATCACAATTTATAAAGTGCCAGATTAGTGCTAAGTGTCATTCAGCTTGAAATTTTTCACCTTGGGGAGGAAAACAAAAAAGTAAGGACCTCCTCCTTCCTCTAGGAATGAAAATATTTTCCTAAACCAATCAGCCATGAGGGCAAGAACTACTTTTCCTTTAATCCCACTAATTAGAACACCATCCTTTAAGTGTCAATTCTGTACTGACTTTCAATCTTGATAAAGAAGATAGCCTGAAAATGTAGAATATTTCCAACTACTTCCATAAATTGCTCCCCTGTGCAAACGTAACCATATCTGGTCTCCCTGGAAGAGCTGAAGAATTGCGTGATTGCTAGCAGTTTCGTGGTCTGGAGCACCATCGTTCGCATAAGCTGATACCAAGACTTCTTCATTCTTCATGAGGTTGACATACAGTGGCACATTCACGGCCAGCTTTAGCATGTGAAAAATGAAAACATAAGTGCCATTCACTGGGCAATTAAATCTACCAAGCTGAAGATCAAAAGTTTCTCCTAAGTTGTTCAGAAGAAGATCAAACACAATAGGTTGGTCTAAAGTTCCAGGGGCCAGGTTGGAGGTTCTGGCTGCTGAGAAGGCAACTCGCATCTGCTGAGGCAGGGGATAGACGTGTACTGGCAGTATGGTGGCTGCTGGATTTGTCACTGGCACATCCACGGGGGTCATGCTACGGGAGTCTCCTTGTCCAGAGTCACCACTGTTAAAGGTTTCGTTGTCTCTTTCTGGGCTGCTCACCTGAGAAGAATCACTCCACCCTGCTGTTTTATTAGCAACAGTGAGTTTCTCATAATGAAGTAGTTAGCTTTGAACACAATATTTAACATTAGTCGGCTACTGAAACACAGATAAAGATTCATTTTATAGTAAATTCCAAAACAAAAGCAATAAAGTATAGCTGGATTATACTTTTCTAGAGTTCCTGGCAATAGGCTTTTATAGTACTATTCTAAAGCCAGAAGGGTCCAAGATAATCTAGTCTAATTGCCTCATTTTTTTTCAAGATTAAGAAAACATGCCCCCGCCCCGCAAGGTTGGATAACTTATTACAACTAGTTAAGGTTAGCAAAGTCTAAAACTCAGGTCTGAACACTTTTTATTTCTTTATCTTTTTCCCATAAGTCTCACTGAGTTAAATTCTCAGTGATCAGTCTTCTACAAAGTAGCTAATGTAGAAAGACTCAAGAAAACTGAGATTACATAAAAGAATCAACTTTTAGAACTGCTAGTCACTAGCCAAAGATATATTGATATGGTACGAAGCCCCATGATGAATGCTTGTTATTTCCAAGTTAATGTAACATCATAAATTTTAATGTTTTAAGTGCTGTACAAAAACACTGCTCAAATATAAGGCAAAGACAATGTGAATACTGGCTACTTTCTCAAAAAAAAAAATTGTTTTCCTGTGACAAAATGAGTTAATCTTCTGTAATTTTTTATTTTCTCAGTTACACTCAATCTTTTAAGAGTCCCAGCACATTTTAAAGTGTTATATCTTGTTTTTGTTTCAAGTCATTACATCTTAACTGTTGCTTATTTGAATCAATGTAGCAACACTAGAGTAACTAGAAGTAACCATTGTAAAAACCATCATCCTAAAACATCACATGAAACTATTTGAAGTCAGCATAGAGAATATATAAAGCTAAATTATGCTCTGCAGAGCATAATTTGAAGTCAGCAGAGAATATATAAGGCTAAATTATGTCAAGCAGATTTTTTTTAAAAGTACACTTTTAATCAAATTGACAAATGGTTTCCATAGCCTTTCTAATAGTCTAATATCTCCCCCTCAGTACTTTAGTACTACACTTACGCAAACTGAAAATCTCAAAAAAATAAATGCTGACAGTAATGGGCTGTGAGGAGAATTTGATAGAGGATGCAGAAAGAATTAGAGTTATGTTTTAGGTAAATAAACTACTCAGCTAATTACCTTACCTCTTGAATTTGCTCGCGGACCACCAGAAGTCCCTCCTCGCTTATAACACTGCTGGAAATTATCCTAAAATGAACACATAATATTTACCTTGGCACCAAAAATGCAGAACTATAGTTATTATACAGGATTACTGGCTGGCAAATCTGTAAGATTAAAGTCCTCTTAGTTCTTTATCTGGCCTTCCCCAGCAACCACAGAGGCTCAGATGTTTCCAAACACCAAGACAAACAAAGTGAGGGCAACAGTGGCAATATTTGCTTCAGCTGTTAATTAACCTCACCAATTAGATGATATGTTAATATATGCAAAAATAATAAAGCATTTAGAGAAGACTTTGTAAACAGCACAATGCTAGGTTAATGAGGGAAATTTTAAAATGTGGCATGGTCTTCTGTCCTTCCTCTCAACATAAAAGGACATAATAAAGCAAGAACACAAACTTTTTCAATCTTGCTCTATTTATAAACCAAACTGGAAAGACTAATATAAACTATGCTGGGTGTTTTTTTTTTAAAAGGCAGTGGAATTTGTAAGCATTATACTGTATAAATGTATTCACTGCCTAGGAATGTGATGTTCAAGAAGCAGAACTTCAAACTGACTACCAGGTATGAAGGAAGTCAGCCTCCATACAACCCATGAAAGAATAGTTGGTGGTGTGATTAAATTACTGTATGAAATAAAAAATTTAAACAGGACAAGAAGGTCTGCAATAAAAATAATAATTAAGTCTCCTACTCTAGACTCCTAGTACCCTTTGCAGTAGCAATCACTATTAACAATTTCTTGTTTCCTCGGGAAGAAATTGAAAACAGCACACAAAAATACTGGAATACTCTCGTTAAAAACAGAGAGTTCTAGCCCTTAAGTCTAATTAATCAACATCCTCCCCTCACACACAGTCCCTGAGGATCCTGGCTAATATTTGCATGGCTGATATATACCTGGCACAGTCATGCTATGCTAAGCACTTACATGTATTAGTTCATTTAGTCCTCAGAATATCCCATGGAGAAATCCTCACTACCCCTCAGAGTTGGATGAGTAACTAACAGAGCTCAGGAAGTTTCAGTAACATACCCAAGGTCAAAAGCAAGAGTGTGATGAAATCAGGGGTCAGACCCAAGGTATTTAGATTGCAAGGTATGTTTTTCAGCCCTTTCCAATACTGCCTATGTAGACATCTATCCTACCTCAAGTAACCATAAACTCTTCAAATATAGATAGGTATTTTATATATTACCAACAGAACTCCATATGTTACCATATACATATTCAAAGGTTTGTAAAACTTCAAAGCTGAAAATGCTGATGTAGTATAAATTCATATCTGTATATGTCCAATGACAGGAAGTCACTCCAAGGTTTGTTAAAGAGGAATGTCTAACGTCCTAACAGTCCTTTATCATATGTGTAATAGCAAAGAAAATCTGCTGAGCTATTCAAATCAGAATAAACAAAAAAGTAAACTTATAAAAAAGGACTTTGCTGTACTTGGAATTTGGGCAAGCTAAGTTGAAGGCAATCTAGTAAAGTTAAGATCTGGGCTCTGAAGGTAAGAAAGTCACATTCTAATCTTAGCTCTACCATTCACTTGCTGAGTGACCTTAGACAAGTTATTTAACCTCTGAACACCACTGTCTCTTATAACGTGGAAGAGTAAATGAGTTAATGCAAACAACATGATTAGTAATGTTCTTAACACCTTCTGAGTTCCATATAACTAGCAGTTGTCATTCATCCTCCTTAGGTGATTGGAAAACCTTCCAACTCAACTCTCCACAGGACTTACAAATAGTTCTAAAACTAAGAGTGCACTTCTACAAAACAAATTATGACTCTGCTATAGTTTAATCACTAGCTTATCAATAACTCTACCACCATTCAACTATGACAATTATTCTTACTTACTCTCTGGGAATAAGGTGTTCCAGGATACTCTCTAGCTTGGAACTGCAGCTGGCTATAATTTCCATTGGAAATTGAAGGAAGTCCTCTATAAGTATCAAAACCTAATAAACAGACAACTTACATAAAATTATGGGCAAAAATCATACTAAATGTTAAATGTCTAATTCTACATCATTTTAAAAGTTAAAGTGACCCGATAATGTCATCATTAGATTTATGCCTTCTTTAAGTAAACTCTAATATTGCTTCCACAGCAAAACATTTATGAAATATTGCTAATTTTGAATAAGCCCGGTTTAGAAATTTACTACGGCTGGAATGCAGGTGGAGCTTGGTAAAGGGTCCTGGTAGGGCAATGAGGTACTTAAGGTCTCTGTCTAGAGTATTTTTGCTAATACCAAGCAGCAACTAGAATACTTGGAACCATAACTAAAACTTAAGAGAATATTCCTATTACAGTCTCAAACTCTATGTTCTTCTCTGTGGTGCATACACAAGTCTGAGAGACAAGTAACTAGAAGATGGGCTCTGTCTAATTATGACATACTTTTAGCAGAGTTAAGTCAATTAATTAAAGACAGACATTATTCACATATGAAAACCAAAACCCATCCTTTCAAAAAGAACGTGGTCAACATTTCTACCTCAGTAAGTCACAGGATCAATCTTCTTTTCATACAGAAAGTTAATTCCTCTGTTATAGAGAATAGGTATATTAAAAATACTCTTATCCACAAATAGGGAATTTTCTGCATTATAAATGGAATGACAAAAGGAAACAAGGTAAAAATGGTTTGAGTCAATAAGTATATAGACAAAATAGACAAGCCAGTTCCAAAAGGACAAAATACTTAGTTCAGTACAATTAAGTTTTATTCAGAGCATACCTTTATAACCACCAGGCGACCGGTAGGAATTGGTTAGTAATCTTCCACCACGAGTACATCCTCTAACAGATCCCCGGCTATTGACAAACGGCTGTGTAGGTCTGGGAAATACATTCGTCTGTGCTGGGTAAAAGGCAAGGCCATTGCTTACTTGAATAGTTCCATCAGGATGATAATTTGCTGCTTAAGGAAATAGTTTTAGAGTCCAAGAGTTAAATGATAATAAACGTTCAATATTCTCTGTACTTAGAAGTCAACATATATAAAAATGTTTAACACAATATTCTCCCTTTTACAATAAATAGGATAAAAAAATTATCCATATATAATTCACATACATATAATTCATATATATAATGGAATAGTACTCAGTTCGAAAAAGGTTGGAAATTTTGACAAAGGCTACAATATGGATTAACCTTGAAGACATTATGCTATGTGAAATAAACCAGTTCCGAAAGGACAAATATTGTATGATACCGCTTATGTGAGGTCCCTAGAGTGGTCAAATTCAGAGTCAGAAAGTAG
The DNA here is from genome assembly GCA_963574695.1 of Propithecus perrieri. Classification (NCBI taxonomy): domain Eukaryota; kingdom Metazoa; phylum Chordata; class Mammalia; order Primates; family Indriidae; genus Propithecus; species Propithecus perrieri. The sequence goes on along the minus strand of CAUYRB010072462.1, from coordinate 7,155 downwards.
AATGGTGGTTGCCAGGGGCTGGAGGGAGAAAAGGGGGAATTAGTATTAAATGATTACAAAGTTTCACTGGGGAAGATGAAAAAGTTCTGGAGATGGATGGTGGTGGTAATTGCACAGTAATTTGGATGTACATAATGCCACAAAACTGTACAGTTAAAAATGATTAAAACGGTAATTTTCACATTATGTATATTTTACCACAATTTTTAAAAACAGGCTAAATATTCCAGATAAGGGAGTAAAAGAAAATGAATTCTAATTAATACTATAATTGAAAAGGCATATGACAAAAATGTCCTTTATGTAAATCATCTGTCCTATCTTTTGACAGTACAGGTGAGAACAGAATCAGGTCATCTGTGGCTAGGTCCAGGGATTTACATTGACCACCTCTTCATCATTTGATTAACCAAGTACCTAGAATGCTCAATTCACTGGCTCAGGCTTAAGTTTTAGAAAACTCAATAGGGGTCTGAAATCTCAACACTAAAAATCTACAAGTGCTTCTTAAATTAAGAAGTACAAAATTGTCTATTCTGTCATGGTTTAGAACAGCATGAAAGATCAAAATAGCCTCCCATCTCTAAGCAAACAGTACAATAAGCATATTAAGTTATATCTTCACATTAATATTCTATTATGCAAGGGAAGAAAAAAGGACAGATAACTGTGCTAAAAGAGTTAGCAGAATGACTTTAAAACCTTCATACAAGCAGCTGTATAGCACCTATATATATATATATATCAATCACTGGCTATGGTAATCAAAGCCATTAGATTTAAAAATACAAGCGTACTTCAAGGCAAAATCAGTCATCTTAAGTTCTACCTTCACAAAAACTAAAATTAACAAGCAAACTTAACTGAAGAGAGAAAAAGGCATGAGGTGTTGCTCAACACTTGTGGACTGGGTGAAGAAATAATGGGTATTAATCAGGAAAGAACTTCTAAGTGTCATTACAGATGTGCTTTCCACTCAATTGGCTGTCACGTAAGTCTTCAAAATATCATATGCAAAGATCTTACCAGTCTCTTGAGAAAGGACAGTTTGTTCTACGTGAATAGCTGGCAGTTGGCACTGGGGTGGTGTTTGTGTACTTGCTGTAGTAAAACTTTGATTGTAGCCAGGTGAATAAGGGGATTCTTTTATTTCTTGTTCTTTTCGTGGAGGCAGAGGTGCATTAACATTAAATACCTTAAAAGACAAGGGTACACTGAGTCATGTGTGAAGTCTCATAGAAAATGCTTAAGGGTGGTATCTAGTAAAACTATACAATATTCGAAATTTTCTACTTGGTGGGCAAAGGAACTGAATAGACATTTCTCCAAAGAAGATAAATGGCCAAAAAGCACATAAAAACGTGCTCAACATCATTAGTCATAAGGGAAATGTAAATCTAAATCACAATGGGATACCGTTTCATACCCATTAGGACAGCTATTATCAAAAAGATAGAAAATAAGTGTTGGCAAAGATGTGGACAAGTTGGAACCCTCTGCATTGTTGGTGGGAATGTAAAATGGTACAGCCACTGTGGAAAACATATGGTGGTTCCTCAAAAAGTTAAACACAGAATTACCATATAATCCACCAATTCCACTTCTGGTTATATACTCAAAAGAATTTAAAGTGAGGACTCAAAACGGGTATTTGTACACCCATGTTTATAGCAGCATTATACATAATAGCCAAAAAGTAGAAACGACCCAAATATCCATCAACAGATGAATGGATAAATAAAACCAGGTACATAATAAAATGGAATATTATTCAGCCATTAAAAAAATCAAATTCTGATACATGCTATAACAGGGATGAACCCTGAAAACATTATGCAAAGTACAATAAGCCACATACAAAAGAACAAATATTATATGACTCTGCTTATATGAGGTACCTAGAACAGGCAAATTCACAGAGACATAAAGTAGAACAGAGGTCTCCAGAGGCTGGGGGCTAGAGGTGAAGAAATAGGGAGTTACTGTTCAGTGGGTACACAGTTTCTGTTTGGGATAATGAAAACGTTCTGGAAATAGTGGTGATGGTTGTACATTATGAAAGTACTTAATGCCACTGAATTGTATACTTAAACATGGCTAAAATGGTAAATTTTGTGTTATGTGTATTCTACCACAGTTAAAAAAAAAAAACAACTTCTATTTGACTCCTGACAGAATTTATACTCAAGAACAAAAGTTAATCTTCCTGGTATTATGAGAATGATGATAATAAAAGGTATATAAAGGAAGAGGGTCCTTTTTCAAAAACTAAAAATGAATAAAAGATAATATGCCATGTACTGAATTTTTGCCGTGTAGCAGGCAATGATCTGTCCCCTGACCACTGTTTATAGAAGAGCACTTCTCGTATGCTCCAGCTCCCTCATCCCGTTCCATTCTTCCTCCCAGCACATAGCACCTGATGTATGTATATGTGTCTCTCCAGCCCTCCCACCTCCATAATAAAATGCAAATTTCTTAAGCATACTTTTGTTTTTTCATAGCTACAACCCCAGTAACTAAGAGCAGTGCCTGGCTTCATAACCACCTCTTTAATAAATGAATGAGAACCAACCTGAACTGGACAGGATTCAAACAGAGAGAGACAGCAGACTGGTGAGAACAGCAGGTATTGTGATAAGAATGTACAAGGCAAGCTCATAGGACTGGTCTGGCAGGTTATACCAGATTTCAAAAGGTACTGAGCGCCAAGCAAAGGACTCAATTTCACTCTGTAATAGATCGTCGCTTGCTTTGAATTAAGAAAAAGAAAATGTAAAACTGTTGTGGCAATACTGTGCAGGATGGACTGATGGCAAAGAGGGAAAGCAAGGAAACTAAGATATTCTGTCTAGAACTGAGATATTCTAAGTGATGAGGTTAGTGAATTCAGGTATCTGATCAGTAACCTATCTCCCTGCACCGGGCCTGCTGTCCGCTGCTCCTGCACCAGCCCCGCTCCACCACCATCACTCTAAAGTACCCGGAGTGGGACATTAAGCACCATCAGGAAGGATACTTGTTGGCTCACTAACGTTTGTTTTTATATTCCTGAAGAACTGTTTTATACTAGTCTGTGTTTAAAGAATAAACATACAATTCTAGCTGTAATATTACCAAAAAAAAAAAAAAAACAACAAAAACTTTAAACTACAATGTATAGAAAAATACGTAATTCAAAACAACACACGATAGCCGGGCATGGTGGCTCACACCTGAATCCCAGCATTTTCAGGGGCCGAGGTGGGAGGACTCTTGACACCAGGAGTTTGAGATCAGCCTGGACAACAGAGCAAGACCCCATCTCTACAAATAAAAAAAAAAATAGCCAGGTGTGGTGGTATGTGCCTATAGTCCTAGCTACTTGGGAGGCTGAGACAGGATCACTTGAGCCCAGGAGTTTGAGGTTACAGTGGGCTACTATTAGGCCACTGCACTCTAGCCCAGGAGACAGAGTGAGACCCTGTCTTGAAAATAAAAAAAAAAAATATGCCACACAAACCAAAAACCAGCATGAGATCAGGATGAAATCAAACAAAAATTTCAACAATACTAGAACATCCAAGTATGAGTCCTCTATTTCAGGCTATTGATGTTACAGAACATCACTAGTATTGATATTAGTAATGGTTAGTAATAAGCTGTTGCTAGAAAATTATGTTTCATCCATACAGTTTGTGTGTTTAACAGGAGTCCCTCAGCTTTGTCTCCTACTAACTTTCAAAGAAGGAATAATACTCTGATAAAACACCCTGCAAAATTCTAGAGGTTGTGGATTTAATACTCTTCTGCCACAAAATATTTTCACTGACCAAATGTAAATTCTACCGGCCCAAACAAAAATTTTACAAAAGACAAAATTTTCCCATAGTACCCAATATTTCATGTAAGAGAAACAATGGCTTTCAACAGGACTAATGAACTATGATCATCATTCACATTTCATACTCACTGTCTGCATGGCTTGAAAGGGCGCTGTGTTAATGGTTACTGAACTACTACTTGCTGGAGGTGACCGGAAGCCCTGGTCAGAGCCCTTTGACATGGGAGGATTTGGAGAAGCTAGTGAAGACAGTTGCTTGCTTGGGGGAATTGCTGCCTGGGGAGGAGAAATGCAGCATCAGCCAATCACCTGCCATATAACAAGCAGTTAACTTACACTAAACCCCAAACTGGCATAAGTCAGCAAGTTCTTTAGGATGACATTTGGACACAGGAATGCAAAAGAATAGCTTTTGCTTACAATTTCAAATCTCAATTGCTGAGGATGCACACCAGTGTTTGCTTTGCACAGCTTGCTGACCAAGTGAAAGAGTCTTACCAATAATCAGTCGAACAGATGAGGGGCTGAATTTTTTATGAGCACCTAGTCCTTTTCAAACCCTGAAATGGTATTTTCCAGTTAAGAATCCAATAGCATTCCAACTTTATACAATAGAATTGGGCTTAAGAAAAACCTTAGGTTAGTTGCTTAGTGTTAATTTTTTTCTATTTTAGAGATTTATTAGTGGATTTCTAAGTCAGCTGCCTAAAGAAGAAAACCAACTCTGATCTAATTTAAGTAATCCTTATCTAAGGAAATAAGTTTTTGACATAACAGATTATAAATCCAAAGGTTTAAAAAGATAACAAAAACCAATCTCAATGAGATTATAAAGCAGATAGCTGTGAGTGACTTGGTAACAATTATTTCTTCCTTGTCTTAAAATGAAGAACCAAGTAATTTAAATTTAAACTAAGCACCATAAAAACTAAGATTATCTATTTTTTTAATATTCTCTAATGAATACATATTCTTGAATAATAGTTGTCTCCCAAAATAAAATGTAATAGTTGTTAAATTACCCCCCCAAAATTCATCCTACCCTATTAAGTCTACCTTAAGGATTTCCTCAAACTTAGCAAAAGCTATAACTTAGAATCAAAAGCATAAACATAATACTGTCAAAATGCCTTTGACAATCAGCCAAAAAGAGATTATAACTCATTCCAACTCAGCTAGTGCCAATATTAACACTATAGCAAAGCTATTGAGTCTTCAGTTATATGAATAAAAAATTTTTCTCCTAAGAAGTCCTTCAGTGTAAATATAGTAAGAAACTTGACCTAATCCTACCTAAAAAACTTTCACTCTTTTGATATTAAAAATTGACATATTTATTGAATCAGGTGAGGCAATATTAAATATATTTATATTATATGCCATAATAAAGTTAGTATATTAAGTTCCAAGACCACCGCATCTATAGAAGCAATACATTAGTAAAGCATAACTGTTATATCATTCAACTGATCATGTCTGTAATTTGTAAAATAAGCTGGTTCTGCTATTCTTTAAGACAGAAAAGGAATTAAGACAATTGGTCTTTTATTACCTCAGGAGTCTCTGAGGTCATAAACTCTGTTTCAGATCCCGAAGAAGCCTGATCAGTAGTAACCAAGCAAGCATTTGAGCTACAAGTAACTGGAGAAGCAGCAGCCTAGACACAGGAAGATACAAAATATTGTAAAAGGTGTATTTTGTTCACTTTGTATTTCTTGGGCCTGGGGCTTCCTAAAATGTTACTCTTATTGAGCAAGCACCAAGCCAAATACTTTACACATACTAATATATTTAATCCTAACAATAATCCTGTGAGATAAGTACAACTATCTTCATTTTAATTGACAATCAGGCAGAGGCAAAGAAAGGTTAAATTATTTACTCAAGACCACACCAAAATTTAGTGGCAGAGCTGAAACTCAAACCCAAGCAGTCTGCTACACTGCTTTTCCAGGCCTGTTCACTACAACCACACATCTAATCCCATCTTCATTTATCAAGATTGTTGGCTCTAGAATCACAGGAAAATGAACTCCGGGCACATTTAACACTGCAGGCACAGCTCTGCCTGAGATCACAATAACTATGCTTTTATTCCAAGTGCTTTCAGTGGCTTAAAGAAGTAGGTTGGGCTAGGGATGGTGGCTCATGCCTGTAATCCTACACTCTGGGAGGTCGAGGTGGGAGGACTGCTTGAGCTCAGGAGTTCGAGATCAGCCTGAGCAAGAGCGAGATCCCCCTCTCCACTAAAAATAAAAAAACTAGTCGGGCGTGGTGGTGCATGCCTGTAGTCCCAGCTACTCGGGAGGCTGAGGCAGAAGGATTGCTTGAGCCCAGGAGTTTGAGGTTGCTGTGAGCTATGATGATGCCACTGTACTCTACCTAGGTGACAGAGCAAGACTCTGTCTCCAAAAGAAAGAAAAAAAGAAGTAGGTTGAAGTACAAATAGGAAGAATAAGCTCTACATAAATCAAAATGGCAGTAAAATTCTAAGGAAAAATCAAAGCTGATAGTATATATAAAATAAACATTGGGAGCAAGCGAAGTAGGAACTAAGGGGGTAACAACTATAATATAACCAATAAGAGAGTGGCTAGGAAAGAATTCTATGGCACAACAGGTTTTAGACTATAACAGAGAGACACCCAGAAAAATCTAGCAATAGCAAGGTTAAACATGTCAGTGAATCTACTCCTTTTAACTAAATGCTTCTATATGTTCTCAGAAGCCCAATAAAACAGGTGAATTGGAAAGTAATGAGTGGTAACTTGACATTAGAGAAGTTACATTTCAGTGACCTTCTTGAAGGAGCCATCATGATATGCTACTTCTTGGGAAGCAGAGTCAGGATCAAGTTTTAAAAAGATCTTAGTGGAAAAAAAAATTTGAAATTCTTTAGAACATTTTATATACCTAAACAGGAATAATTTAGATCCAACCAAAACATTAGAACTATTATGAGATTAGAGTGTTTGTAAAACTATGCCTTTCTTCTGGGCTTTCTCATTAAAATAATGAGACAATTGCCCAACAAACGTGGGACTGGCTTTTGTGAGGACATAACTAACTATTGCTAAGGAAAGATTCACAGATGCTAAGTTAAAGTAGCTTAGGCCACTTGATAGTTAATCTTTTAAAGACTTGAATTTCAGTTATAAGGTTCACTTAACAAAAAATATAAAGCCATATTCTTTTTTTTTTTTTTTGAGACAGAGTCTCACTGTGTTGCCCGGACTAGAGTGCCGTGGCGTCATCCTAGCTCACAGCAACCTCAAACTCCTGGGCTCAAGTGATCCTACTGCCTCAGCCTCCTGAGTAGCTGGGACTACAGG
>CAUYRB010072460.1:0-26654 GCA_963574695.1 Propithecus perrieri | reverse complement strand
CTGTTACATTAAATTTGCAAAAACTGTAAGACTTTTTAAATCTCATAGGAAAGTACTCACAGTATTAAATTTTAAAATTCAGAATATACAACAATCTCTAGCATGGTCTCAATTTTGTTTTTTTGTTTTTTTGTTTTTTTTTTTTGACAGAGTCTCACTTTTGTTGCCCAGGCTAGAGTGAGTGCCGTGGCATCAGCCTAGCTCACAGCAACCTCAAACGCCTGGGCTCAAGCTATCCTCCTGCCTCAGCCTCCTGAGTAGCTGGGACTACAGGCATGTGCCACCATGCCCGGCTAATTTTTTCTATATATTTTTAGTTGTCCGATTAATTTCTTTCTATTTTTAGTAGAGACGGGGTCTCGCTCTTGCTCAGGCTAGTTTTGAACTCCTGAGCTCAAACAATCTGCCTGCCTCGGCCTCCCAGAGAGCTAGGATTACAGGCGTGAGCCATCGCGCCCGGCCATAACCCAGTTTCTTTGGTTTGCACAGATAATTTAAATCTAGACTGTATCAATCTAATGATTTACCAGTTCAGACAATTGGACATACTTATAACACATTCATAAAAATTAATATTGGATTGTTACTTTTAGACTGTAATAATTCCTTCCATATGCACCATCTTTATTAGTCATTTCTAATAGGTAAATAGTTAAGTGAAACCTAAAATTCAGCAGGCAAAAATTAAAGAATTGTTCTATAAAAATATATTCGAAAGGTTCTTTCCCATCATTAACAACATGCTTGTGCTGGCAAAGACTTTAAAACTGAATGCTTTAAAACCTATAGGATGAGAAATATATTCAAATTCTGGTTAGTAAAAAATCACTTGTAATTTTTATGAAACATTGGTACTTGCAAATTCAGTCAGGAGACAGTGTTTCTAATTCCTTGGAGATCTAAGAGTACACTAGAAACAAGAAACTGGTATTTTGCCAGCAGCCAATTTAGAGGAAATATTTTGTTGCCAAAAGTATATCCAAATCAGTTTTCTATACTGCCTTATTCTTATATAAAATGATAGCTGTTGACTTTAGCTATAAAATTTCAAGGCGTTTTTGCATACAGCCTGTTAAGAACAGTGAAGGCTTGCATATCAGCTGCAATCATGAATACCTGTTTTTCAATTAGCTAAGTAGGCAGAGCTCAGGAGAAATCACCATTTCTAAGCTGAAAAATTTTAACCACATTTCAAAAATATACCTATCTTTAATCTACTATTAATTATGAATTAGTAAATTAATTACTATTTATGAAGTCATTTTTACCAACCTCCATTCTGTTAACTTTTACCTTGTAATTATTTTTATAGAAGTCTTCTCTTTTAGATATAAATTCTTTGAAACAGACATTTTGGAGCTCTTGCCGTATGTTAGGAAAGGTATAAGTTACTAAGGCTACACAAAAGAATCAAGACAGTCCCTCCCCTCATCCATCCACCAGATGAATAGGTACACTGTGTCAGGCACTTTGGATAAGACATTCAGTGAGTCAGACAAGAGCCCCTGCCCTCCTGGAGCAAACAAGCAGATGCAGTGCTGTTGTTATAGAGGTAAGAATATATGGTGGGGATTATAGGACACATCAAATGTATGCCTTAAGAAGAAACAGGAAACTAGGAGAGAGCTTTTGTTAAGGTGACATTTCAGCTGTTGACTAAGCATGACTGGGAGTTAGGCCAAAGACAAAACACCTTGAGTAAAGGCAGACTGCAAAAGGGCTTGGCTGATCCCTGGAACAATGAGTTTAGTGTGGCTGAAAGTAGGATGCAGGGGATAAGTGGAAGAAAAGCCTGAGAAGACAGTGAGGACAGATTGTGATGGCTCTTGTATGCCAACTGTAGTTTAGATTTTATCAAGACCCGAAGGATTTTAAGCAGGAATTATTTTTTTTTAAGCTCTAAAAAGCTGGTATCAGTGTGGGGAAGGACTGGAAAGGAGACGGTGGCAGGGATCATACAGCTCTTGCAAGACTTCAAAAACCTGTGCCTGGTATAAAAGTGCTATATCAAACAAAAGGCACTAAATTCTCGGGGACACTACGTATTCTTTATGGAATAGCTGCAGCTTTAGGCCACTGAAGATACATGAAAACAGCATGGATGCAAAAGGGTTGTTCAAAGATTACCATAAACTTTCCATTATCAGACTTATTAAATAGAATGTTCTAAGCTCCAATGGACTTCTCTTAAACAATTTCTCAATTTGAATAAAGTGATTTTGCTATACAATTATAATCTTAACAAAGCTGTTGTAAACTTTCAAAACTTTGTATCATCAGCAGCACTACTTAAGAGTTCCAATTCTTAGTACCTTTGGAGAGAAATTCTGTAGTTTAATAAGAAAATTGTATTTTTTCTGTCATAACTTAAATGTTAATAGGTTTGCTTTTAGCATATTTTGACTGTCAGATAAAAATTTAATATAATCTGTTTGTTTAGTGCATGTATCAAGCAAGGCTACAGTGTCACTATTACAGAACAATAAAAAAAACTCCCATGAATCTTAAATCTCTATCCCTAATTCCTTTAGGTGTTCACATTTAAGAAACCTATTAAGAGAACAAAAAGCTTGGGCAAAAAGTATTTAAATGTTTAATTTTGACTTTATAACTTTCCAATCCATGTATAAAAGTATTTCACCTATAATACTGCTAGGAAACATCACTGATAATTATCATTCTAGGCACAGAAATAGAAAGATGGACACCTGTGCTATTGTCTCTTGCAGGGGAAAAAGTACAGGAATGGAAAGCCCTCCCTGCCAATAACCACACATTATTTCAAGTAAATGACTTCATTTGCTGTCTCTAAAGGACTAGTTCACTAAGCAGTGACTTCCCAACTTTGGCTGTATCCCCTTACATTGTGACTCAGTGCACACATTCATTCATAAACAAAACCAAACCAAAAATGGAACAGTACTTACCCTGAGTACAATGTACTTTTAATTTTTTAAATGCTCATCATGACACTCATCATGACCCACTAATGAATGCATTATGACCCAGAATTTAAAAGGACTCTTCATTTCCACTGGGTTAACTCGATAATTGTGGTGCACATAATATAGACAGCTGGCTTAATAATTTACTTGAACCTGGTTCTTTTCTCTAGTTACACAAGGCAGCCCCAGAAATCTGTCTCTTACTACTGGTAATAAGTTAATTTTTTGTATTAATATTGCTGAAAACTTTAATAACTGTTAGTGTATTAAAGGTACCAATACAGTATCTTCCTTTATGTAGAAAAAGATGATGATTATTATATACCCTTAAAACAGCCTACATACTTGGAAATTTAACCATCCGTTTTGGGTTTTTTTTGTTTCAGTCAAATACTGGAGATAATGTCAGCAGTAAGAGATGAGGATCCACTGGAATTAGCCAATACACTATATAACAACACTATTAAAGTATTTTTTCCTGGTATGTAATCAGTATGTGTCTTCCATTTTCCATCATGTATGTAAAATTTCATGATAAAACTTTCTTATAGCTTCAATAAAGAAATTCTCGGGACGCTGTCTAAAGAAGTATTATGTATCACTACACACCATTCCCCTTATTTTCCCACAAAATCAGATCAGGATTTTTTTAAATATCATTTAATGCCTTAGTTTAAAACAATGAAAACTCCCAACTATTTTTATTTTGTAATGTCTTCAAAAATCTGAAAGGACAATTTTATGACAACACTGCAAACACAGAATGGCTAACAAATATCTTGATTTTACATAAAAATTAAACATGTAGCACATTCTGGTTCATATCAAAGTTTAGCTGATGTAAGTTTATTTCTTAACTCTCACGCAGTCTGAATCATGCCTTTTGAACCCAGCCCAACTACACTGCTACTCCAATTTCAAAAACATTTCTCAATTGCTCTGGCTGGTTAATTTTTTCCTTAGTTTTAAAATACTCTTTATCTATAACCTTTATCCTTTGATCCAAATTATCTTATTTCCTTGACTTTAATGTGGTTTCCTGATTTGTATTTTCATTCTCCCACCCATTTTAAAGAAAAACTAGGGTCCAGAGTTAGATACATGATATAATTTCATTGAGGAATCTTTGGCACAGTTGACGCACTGTATGATTATTACATCTATTAAAAAGCTATTTGTTCAAATTTTGTCAAAAAAACGTGAAAACATTTTATTCTATGTACAATAATGTACACAAATTTAAATAGGTCACCAAAGAGACCAGAAGTAATGAAAGAGGTATATTTACAGTAGCACATCACAGTAAACCATTCACAGATTCAACATTGATAACTGTTTTTGTGCTTGGTTACACACTGAAGGTGAAGCATACTACTCCATTTTGGATGAACTGAATTTTAAACAAATACCTCAATGATTAATAAATGCCATTTTAATCAGTCAGTATCATCATTAATAAATTCTTCAGCTGCTGGGCCTGTGTGCTGAATCACTCCATTTCTTTCTCTTTGAACATCATCATCACAATCTGTACTGTCATCTTCGTTCAATTCCCTGTCAGATTCAGCAGCAGCTTCTCTTATAGCTTCCTCTGGATGTTCGTCGGGTGGTGCAATAAATCCATTGTTGTTAGATATATTTGAATTATCCTTGACATCATCTTTGATGCACACTTTTTGATGGCACATTGGACAAGTATCTTGAATGTACAGCCATTTCCGAAGGCAAAGTGCATGGAAATAATGACTACATGGTGTAATACGAGCAGATGTTGTAAACTCATGATAGCAGATTGCACACACGTCATCTATTTCTTGTAAGCGGCTCCCTTTTATTTCAGGAAGAGAATTAATTTTTTTAACGGCAGTCCTACGATTCATGAATGTCTTCCAGCCATTTTTTGCTTGTAAGTAGATGTTAAAATATGCATGTAGACACATCATACAAGCCCGAATTTTACTTCCTGACTCAAACATCATAGTATAAGCCCCATTTCCAAACATTACTACTCCAAATATAAATTCAATAATATTGCCTGTTGAACGAACATAGTAGACATAATCATCAAGCTTTTCCCAGAGGACATTATAGTAGCCATCAATCATGAATAATGTATAAACAGTGAGAGAAACAATTACTTTTAAGCAGAGTTCCACACAAAAGGCTGTAACTGCAAACAACCAAGTATTTAGTGCATAGTGATGCCAAAGAACATAACTGAGTAAAACAGGAAGAATAAACAGGCAAGCAGAAACAAAAAGCACAGGAAAATGTCTACGGAAAGATGACACATGAGAGGCACTGAGAGACATTAATACAGGGTCTGTCATTCCATGGATGAAATGCAGGACTGCAGTTAATAAAAGGCACATGTTTCTACTTAAGCGAATAAGTCTCTCTTCTGGTCTTAGCCCACTTAAACCAGTCTGAAGAGCCAAAATAAAAAATAAAACAGGTGCAACAAAGCCAAGCCGCCTGTCATCTTCTTCAGTTGATCCAATAAAGGCCAGTATTCCAAGGCCCAAATAATGGGCTATTGAGGAAATTACAGCACTCATGCCCAGTACAGTTAGTGTAGAATCACATCCACTAATTATAAGATTGCAAATGAGGTCCCAGAAATCATCCCAAGAAATAAAGAAGGAATCAGTTTCATTTGCCATCCTTAAAATGTACATTAACACTGTAGCCTGAGCTGTAATTCTTGTTAGCCAAAAGACTCGCAGTATATCGGGGAAACGAATCCTCTTCCATGTGTCCTCCATCAGTAACTGTAATCCATAAATTCGATACATGTGCCTCACTAAAAGATAAACATATCTTGTGGAATAATAAAACCACTTAAGTTTCACTGCCAAGACAAGCACTGTATTTAACGTGAGAATCAAGGAAGAAGTAAAAACTAAAGTCTCTCTGATATGTAATGGCAGCTCTGTGATTAAGCCTATTATAGGAACCAAGAGATCCAAAATAATTAATTGTGAATAGATGGAATGAATCTGGAGTAGTGTAATGTATCCAATTCCAAGTGTAAGCTGTAGAACAATGAGTGCCATCCATAGCGAGGGACCTTTTCGAGGAAGCAGCTCAATTCCAAAAGCTGACGTGTTGTAGGCACCATAGAAGTCAATGTGCAAAGCAGCATAATAATTCACCGACACTGAAGTTGCAGCTAACAGAAATGCTGAGCTGTACATGTAAAACTTGAAAAGTGATCGCTGTGACAAGATCAGAACAATACTGGATACAAATATACCTAAAAAAAACCAGAAAGAAAAAGTCATTAGAATGAAATATTTTAAGAATTTTCCCACTAGTTATGATATTCTTCCTTTAATTAGGAAATATAAACATTTGCAAAATTATGAACATTAAGCCTCAAGACAACTTAGGTTTAAAGGCCAATAAAGGTTTTGTAAAGTCAGAGTTCAAGAGGACAGACCAAACATACTGAATTATTCTTTAAAATCTCATCCTTTATTTTGTAATTTCCAAAATAATTCAAGTAGCACTGTATGTCCAGGCACCAAATTACTAAATTATCTTCAAGACAAATCTAGTGACACATACATTTAAACAAATTTCAAAACTTGAAAATGTCCTTTATCATTTCATAATCAGAAATATTTCAAATAATTCCATCAAAAAATTACAAGTTAAAAATAACCCAAATGGAAATTATTTGTTCCTATTTTCAGAATTCTTTTTTTTTTAAAGTCTTTAGGAAATCAAGTTTAAGTTTTGTACTTCTACCTAATTCCTCCTTTTCCTCAAACTGTAAACTCATGGCAGCTCTTATTTTTCCTGCACCTAAAATTTGAGCGTTCTTCAAGGGTCCAAATATAGCCTTTTTGTCCCTACATACTTTCCTTCAGATTTCAGAAATGCCCTCCTGTTCCCTTTTTCCTGTACGTTGCTCAATCTATTTCTTCAAACAGTCAACCCTTTTAATTATTTTTCAAATTACAAAAGTAACATTCAGAAAGCCAAAACATGTTAAAAGGGTTTCTCCCCTCCCCCACTCAATAGGTAATCAACGTAAACAGTCTGATCATGTGCATTTGGCACTATCTTTCTTTGAGCTCTGACAAAAACACATATTTTTAAGTGAGATTACAATAGACATATTATCATCCAAGGTTTCAAGTATAGGTGTGACATCCACATATTCACCTAGTTCCACTCCTACATTAGAACTACAACATCAAAAGTTCTGAAATCTAACTCATCTTAAACCAGAACCCACTTTTCCTTGTGATTTGCAATGTCAGTTAAAAGTATCATTAGCATTCTCTTAATGGTACTACTGACCCCACATCCTCCAACTTTGCCAATTAGTTGCCAGATTCTACTAACACCTCTATCTCTCTCTTCTCAGTGACACCAACCAATTAGTCTGTCTCTAAAAATTCATCTTGTCCAAATCCATCTACAAGCCATCACCAAATTGCCATTCTTCATTCCTCTGCTCAAAATACTTCAGTGGCTCTGAGGTTACTATCAACTAAAATCTACATTCCTTTGTCCTGATATGCAGTGATCCAATTTGCTTTAGAATTATATTCCTCCTAACACACACACACCAATGCTCCAGACTTGCATTTCCCAAACACATCCTTGTCTCAACCACAGGTACAGTGGGGTTTACGTTCCTCTTTTTGCTTGGAATGATGGTCCCACCAACTTCCCAAATCCCTGACTGTTCAAAATCCTACCTATCCTAGAAATCTACTTTTTTAGATAGTGACTTTTGCTTCAGCATATCTACAGAACTCACTGAAACACCTAACACTCACCTACTGATATTGTAGTTTGTAGTTATATAAGTGGGTATCATCTACCCTATTACACAATGTGCCCATGACAGAAAGCAAGGATCCTACTTTGTACATCTATGTAGCCCACAATATTTTGCACAAAGACCAGTTAGTATTCATCGGGGAAATAAATGTTTGTCACATCTGGATTATGTTTTTAAAAGCAACCACAAAATACAGCCTGCTTAAAAAATGAAACCTATGAAAAAATGAGACAAAGCTGAGAAACCATAGCAGAAATGTGACAAACTCCGAATTAACCATCTATCCACCAATATTTCAGCAGGTAATCAATAAAGTGCTGCATATTACAGTGTAAGCATTTTACAATCTGTTAAAAGAAAACCAAGGTCTAGTTCCTTTAAGTGATGACTTTTACCAGGACTTAAAATTTATTCTGTGCCAAAGCGTCAGTCATTTGTGAAAAAGAGAACAAAAGGACACAATCAACTGGAAGAGATCTAAACCTCTGAATAAGACCCACCTGATTCCCCAATCAAGTGGGCTACCAATCATCTGCAAGCTGGGAACAGGCTCTTTGAATAGAAAATAGATTTTTTTGAGGATTAGAAACTTTTTCCATGGAAGGTAAAAAGGAACTGGAATTAACTCAGCCTACTATATGCCATATATAACCTTAACTTTCTCTTCGTGGAAAAACAAAAGTATTTTCCCTGAGACAAAACTAATCTTCTAAATTGGGTCAAAACCGAACCAAAATAACTTCTGTTCTATTTTACATCATTTAAAGGGAGAAAGTCAAGTGGGAACTGTAAATTATTTTTGTCAACTTGGTACTCAGAAAGTAGTAAATTAATCTTCACCTGTGACTATTCATGACCTTTGCAATAATTTTATAACCAGTCCTTTTTATTCTAATAACTTTTTCCCTGAAGCTTATTTTTACACACAAATGAAGAAATGATCTGAGTTTTAGAAATACTTCTGGAAAAAATGTGCCATTTTGCTTTATGCAAATGTACCAAAGGAAAAAAGGCGAAGGTATGTGACAGACAAATAATGAAATGAGACAACAACCTCAAAGTCTGGGTGTGTCCTAGCAAGTAACAATCTGATACTACTCTTTCCTGATTAAAATCACAACCCCAAGGTGTAATAATGAGTAAACATTTCAAGAATAATATCCATTTGTTTTAATTCCTACCCAAAGTTTGTAGGAACAGGAGGTTCATAAATTTTTCTTTTACACCACGTTCCTATCTTTGGAATGTGGGAAGAACTGGCTCTCATTTTACAGGGGAAAAAACTCAACTTTCCAATTTATAAGTCTCTGAAGTAACATTCCTTCTCATGACCTTTAAGGAGTATAGTTAATAATACAAATTTTCGTTGCATTTTTACAACATTAGACATTAAACTCAGAATTTCATGATAATTACCCTGTAGATATAAGGAAATTAAAGTCCAGGGATAATTTCTCCTTAAAAATTACGAGTGACTTGCATAAGTAATCAAGTCTATATATAAAGGCTGCTTTATAAAAAAAAATAACACCTTGAGACACCAGAGAACAGAATTTTAACTGAAATCACAATTCAGGGATCTCAGTCCAATTCTCCAGTGATTAGAGTTTCACCAAAGTTCTCAAGATAGGCAAAGAAGCAGGTATCCAAGTCAGGAGCTTTGAAACTGTGTATGAACTAATAAACTCATGAAAGACCAGGGCCTTTTCAATTTGTATTACCGAAAACAAACAAATGAGGAAAAAAAAAAAAAAACCCTAACAACCATATTACACAACAAAGTGTTTAACTCTTTTACGTGTAAAGTCCACTCATACCCTTAACCTTTTCTGGAAACTCATAACTAAAAATGAGAAGCATATAAGACATTTACAACTCTCCAGGTACCTTAAATACCTTTAAAACAATCTAAAGCAAGTTGTGGAGAAACATTTCAATACTTGATAGAGTAAATATAAAGAAGTACAGAATTAAATGTTATTACTATCTTACTCCCAAGGAAGCTCTAAGCAATGAAATTTAGGACAAAGTAAATAAATTATCTTAAAATATTAGTCTGTTGGTATACTTGATAAACTACAGCATGAAGAAAAATTTTCTATCAAACTCTCATTTTAGATAAATTGGCGTTCTAAGTATTTTATTAATAAGATAAAAACTAAAGTTTTGCTTTTAAACTAAAATTATAACAAGTGTTTTTATTAAAAATATGTGAACATGGATTTAAAAAAGTCAAACCTTATAGAGGCGTATTAAATGAAGAGTTAAGCAAGTTTTTCTATTCTGTCTTCCCCATTTGTGATATGGTAAAATACATACTTCATCTTTGTTCCTATTACCTGACACAGCTCCTAAAATCCTTGGAATTTGAGTGACAAGAGCGTCTTCTACAATAACAGATGATTGGTGGCTAGGGGCCCTTAGATAGCATCAGGAACCAACCCTGTGATTAGAGTGTTGTAACTTTCGTTCCCACCCCTACCTCCTACCTCTGAGAGGAGAGGGGCTGAAGGTTGAGCTGATAAACAAATGGCCAATGATTCTAATCAACCATGCCTACTTAACGAAGATTCCCTAAAAACCCAAAAGGACTGAGTTTCGAAGGCTTCCAGATACTGAACACTAACTGAAGCTCTGTGCCCTTCCCTTCTTCACCTGCCCCGTGAATCTCTTCCATCTGGACTTGCATCTGTGTCCCTTGTATTAGTCTTTATAATAAATGGGTAAATATTAAGTACGTAGTCCTCCCTTATCCAAGGTTTTACTTTTCCAAGGTTTTGCTTTCTGTGATTTCACTAGCCGCAGTCAACTGAGGTCCAAAAATATTAAATGGAAAATTGCAGAAATAAACAATTCGTAAGTTGCATGCTGTTCTGAGTAGCATGATGAAATTTCCCACCATCCCGCTCCGTTCTGGTCCAGGTGTGAATCGCCCTTTTGTCCAGCATATCCATTCTGTATACACTCCCCACTTGTTTGTCACTTAATGGCTGTCTGTGTTATCGTATCGACTATATTGGTATCAAAATGCTTGTGTTCAAGCAACCTTTACTTTATAAATTAATTTATAAATTAACCTTTATCACAGGAATTATGTATAGGAAAAAACATAGTATATACAAGATTTGGTACCATCCTGTCTCAGGCATCCACTGGGGAGTCTTGGAACACATCCATCCCCCCAAGGATAAGGAGGGATTACTGTAAAGTGTTTTCCTGAGTTCTATGAGCTGCTCTAGCAAATTAATTGAACCCAAAGAAAGGGTCATGAAAATCTTGTTTTATAGCCTGTGGGTCAGAAGCACAGGCCACCCCCTGTGCTAGCGACTGGCAACTGAAGTGTGTGTGAGTGGGGGTGGGGGGGCAGTCTTGTGGGATTGAGCCCTCAACCTGTAGGATGAGGCTATCTCCAGGTAGACAGTGAAAGAATTTAATTGAATTAGAGAACACCCAGGTGGTGTCTACTGGAGAATCTGCTGCAGAATTGGTTGGTGGTGGAGAGAAATCTCCACACACATTCTGTGTGGTGGAGAATGTGACTAGAGATGGTGACTAGAGATGAAGCATTCTGAGTTGACTGTGTGAGAATAGGAAAAAAGCTTTGTTTTTTTTTTTTTTTCTGTACCATTACACCACCTTACTAATCAAATAAGTAGAACCACTTTAACTTTCTTATACACCCTAACAAATTATCAAACACAACACATTCATAGATACACACACACCCTTTTTTTTTTTTTGCTTTTTCACAAAGGGGATCTCACTATAATAGCATTTTTTAGCCTTTTATTTAAAATTTGCGTTTCTGATTACTTATGAAAGAGACAATCTTTCCATTTTTATTGACCATTCAGGTTTCCTCTATGAATTGCCAGTTTATCTTTTGCCCATTCACTTATGGAGTTGTCTTTTTTCCTTACTGAACTATGGATATTTAGAAAATATTCTGAATATGAATTCTTTGGCAGTTATACATAATGCAAATGTCTTCTCCAGGTAGACAGCTTTCCTTTTCACTTTTTTGATTAACAGCTGCTTTTTGATTAACAGAGGTTTTAATTTTAATTTCATTCAATTTCTCAGTCTTTATACATTTGCTTTTACATATTGTTAAAGACTTTCCCCCTTACTCTAAGGCTAAAAAAAAAGATATTCCATATTTTCTTCTAAAAATATAAGTTCTGCATTTCACATTTAGGTATTAATTCACTTAGAATTGAGTGTTTATATATTGATATGAGGCAATGATCCACAAGAACAACTAAATGACCACTAACTGAAAAGTCCATATATACCTCAATGTACTTCAATTCTACCTCTGAAACACATCGTTTCTACAACATACATTTGGTGGGCTGTTTCTGGGCTATGTATTCTGTGCTACTGATCTATTTGCCTATCCCAGTGGTTCTCAACCAGGATTGGATTTTGTCCCCCAGGGAACATTTGGCAATATCCAGAGATAGTTTTGGTTGTCACAACTGGGGTGTGTTGTTGGGGGTGTGTGCTACTGGCATCTAGTGGGTAGAGGTCAGGGATGCTGCTAAAAATCCTACAATGCACAGGGCAGTCCCCTCCCAACAAAATATTATCCTGTCCAAAATATCAATAGTGCCACTGTTGAGAAACCCCAGTCTATTCCTATATATATATTTTTTTTTGAGACAGAGTCTCACTGTGTTGCCCCAGCTAGAGTGCCGTGGCGTCATCCTAGCTCACAGCAACCTCAAACTCCTGGGCTCAAGCGATCCTCCTGCCTCAGCCTCCCGAGTAGCTGGGACTACAGGCATGCACCACCATGCCCGGCTAATTTTTTCTATATATTTTTAATTGTACAGATAATTTCTTTCTATTTTTTTTTTTTTTTAGTAGAGACAGGGTCTCGCTCTTGCTGGTCTCGAACTTCTGACCTTGAGCGATCCACCCGCCTCGGACTCCCAGAGTGCTAGGATTACAGGCGTGAGCCACCGCGCCGGGCCTGACAGTCCCACCTCTTAACCCATTGCCTGTCAGAGTTTGCTTTAACATCTTTCTAGAATACAAGATATCACATTCTGCAACGTGGAGATTTTAAGCAGAGAGAAAAGCACCTCTGCAAATGCATGGCGAAGGCAGCCTACCGCAGCTGGAGCCAGAGACTGCACACACTGTGTGACAGCAACAGAGCAGCCTCTGGCTGTGTGTACAGTTTGGGCACAAGCCCTTTAAGCAGTGGGAGGCAGGCATTTGGCCTGGCGGGAATAGGGGCCTTTGGGGAGGAGGGAGGAGAGGTGAAAAGCAGAGGGTGGAGGCAGCCCACCGTCGCTCAGGACTTTGGAGGGGCTCTTGCACAGTAGGGCCGGCTACTGGGTCTGGATGTCATTCTCCGGGTGGAATGGAACGGATGCTTCCCTCCCCGCGGCCCGGGCTTGAATGTGCATGCATGTACATGGACACAGTCTCTAGCCAGCGGTGCTGCAGGGTGGGGTGCTGGGTCCCCAGGCTTGGCCCCTTTGCAGGGCGGGGCTGGCAGCTTCTGCTGACTCAGGGACGTTTCCAGCCCTGGCCTCAGGGCCAAACGGCTCATTGAAAACAGCTGCTCCTCTTGGCTGGCGGCCCTTTGGGCAGCCTCTGGCTCTCCCTGGGATGACCCCTAGCCTCTGCGTGGCCTGGGGAGGGGGGCGCTCAGCAGCTGGAGGCCACACTGTCGTGCCCTCAAGAACCCATTGGGTCCTCCTCCAGGGCTTGGCAGCTGGCCCCCAGTCCCCAGCTCTCCAGGAGCTAAGCCAGGGGGCCCCCGGGGCCATGCATTCTTATCTCCAGCCTTTGCTCCTGCGGTTCCCCAACTTGGAACACCCTCCTTGTCCTTGTCTCTGCTTGCGACTTTCAGGGTTATGTTCGACATGCCTCTCATTCAACACATATTTGTCGAGAGTCCGCTGCATGCCAGGCACCATGCTAGAATTAACTTCTCACTGCTTCCTTCAGCCACGATGTCTTCAACTCGCAATGGAGAGCGGCCGTCTTATCTGAGGTCAGACCTCTGGCTGCCTCCGCTGCTGGGCCGAGTCTGGGTTAGCTGCTGGGACAGCTGAGAGCTTTGCTCTGGGGGGACAAACTGTTGTCAAGACTTTGCACTCAGCATCAGGACTCAACCAAAGCATTGTGTGTACCTTTAAGGCAGACGGGAAGGGAAAGGAGGCCTCAGTGACCGACAGCCCAGAGGCAAGAGATGGGGGTTACTCAATGCAGGGTAACTTGCTTTAATGCCCGGTTGCCTCTGAGCACAGGAATTAATGTCCTGGGTGATGGATGACCTGGATGCCCGAGAAGCAAGAAGCGTGGACTACACGCCAGAAAGATTCTTATCGCACTTCAGTTATCTGGAAAGTCCATTTCTGCCCAACGCGTTCGCCCCCAACTGTGCAGTATAAATTAGGTCTGTTTTGCACACTTGTCAATGTGGTGCTTGTGCTTTTCCACGGATTGCTTAGTGAATTCTGCCTCTCCAGCCTCATTTTAAGCAGCATGAGGGCAGAGCCCATATCATCTGATTCATTTTTAATTTCCCTGTAGTTCCTAGTCCAGAGCTTCATAAATGTTCGTCAAGTGATGAGGAGAAAGGGCTGAGGGTCCAGCCTCCAGGCACGGAGGTGCAGAGGCAAAAGCTGGTCTGACAGGTCAGAGGGGGTCCTGGAGACTGGGACAGAGACCCAGTGCAAACAAGCTCAGCATGTGGCTGTGAATGATCCTGAGGGATTCACAGAAAGCAGGGAAGAGCTGCAGGAACTGAGGGACAGGGACCGGGATCGGACCTCCAGCACAGTGAGGACTCCCTTCCTCCCCTGCGATCACTCAGCTCTGCTCAGCTCCGCTTCTCGTTGTGTATTTTCCCCTCATGGTAGGACACATGGCATCGGCAGCCCCAGTCTAGCAATCTAAACAGAAAGAGGAAACTCTGTATTCCAGGGGAGTGCCCAAAGTGCGTGGCCAAGGGGATGGATACTGTCATCAGCCAGCAAGTAGCCACAGGTGCATGATATATGTACACAAGGAGAAGAAGGAGGGGATAGGGAGTCTGCTGGGCAGACAGAAACAAAAGGCCAGAGACTATGGGCAGCTCAGTGAGGTCCAAGATTATGTCATCCTGGACCACCCTGCCAGACCATACGGCAATAAGGGCTGGGATCATGTCTCTGTTGTTCGCTACTATATACACAGTGGCTAACGCCATGCCTGACATCTATGAAATTCTTGGTAAATATTTGTCGAATGAATGAATGAGCTGTATCCAGCTGGTGCTCAATGCACAGCTGCCTGCCTAGCTTCATTCATTTCCTTATTCACGAATTGAGCCACAACTTGGTGCATAGCACTGAGCTAGGCATGGTGGGATTGCCACAAAATGCAACAGGTCGCCTTTGTCTTTGGGAGGACACTCCCAAGATCCTTGTGAGGGGCCCTGCACCCTCCTGCGGGGGGCACTTTCACTCTCTGCACTGACGCCTGATGCTCCCATGCGTGTGGCCGAGGCTGGAGGTGCAGATGAGGGTGGGGGGACCCTCTCAGGTCGGGGGACAGACATCAGGCCTCTGCATGCTTCGTATGTGCTTGATGAAGCACAGGGCTCCTTCCTCCCCTTCCCTCTCTCCTCAGCGGTTCCAGCTCACCAAGGCTGGCGGCCCACCCTTCCATTGGATCCTGGAGAAAGAGCCTCCTTCTGTGAGGGCCCAGGCCCACCCCTCGACTTTGGGTGGGAAATGCTCTCCCAAGAGCCACGGCCCCCACCTTGGCGGAGTCCCCAGGATCCACCTACCACAGTCCCCTCAGCCTCTCCTTTGCTTTGTAGCTCTCCTACGGGCCCCTCCCCTGCCCCCGATTTCTTGTCCTTTTCTCATTTGTTGCCAAGGCAGTTCTGTGACCCACATTCTTCACCCTCTGCCTCCCCTGGATCCGCGGAGCCTTCCGATCTCTGCCTGACCGAGTCTCCTGGCCCCTGGGAGGCACAGAGCTCCTTCTGATGCCCCCAGACACCTGGGATTTTAGGGGCTTGTTTGTCCTCATGCCCTGCTGGCTCCAAACCGAGAGTTCTTCTCTAACTGGATTGTAAATCCTGCGAGGGGAAGGACGGCGCTGTGTTTGCCAGTGGCCTCCGCGTTGCCTGGAACGAGCTACACACCTAGCAGCTGCTCCAGGAAGTTAGGTGGATTCGAACCCAGAATTTAAGGTGTCAGAGGGAGGAAGGGGGCTCACAGCCATGCCTCATGTGACAGGGGGAAACTGAGGCTTTGAAAGGTTCTGTGATTGGACATTCTCGTCCGTTCCCCTTTCTGGGCCTCGTTTCCTCATCTGTCAAGTGAGGGGAGGTTGGCCTCACCCCAGGAGTGGCCCTGCCGGCTAACCTGGGCCTCTTTCAGACCCTTCATCTGCCATTTGTGACAACTGCCACAGCCCACAGGAACTGATTTAGCACACTGGGTTTTCTGGCTGGACATGGGGGGACGCCATCATCCCCTTGGGCTGTTGTGAGCTCACACAAAGGCTTGGGCCTCATTCCCCAGTCCCCTCTCTGAGAAGCATCTGTAGAAGCGAGCAGCATTTTCTCCCTTTTCTGGCCCCAGGCCTTTTTCCTGCCCCTTGCCAGGGGATACTTTCTGTTGCTACTCGTTGTCCTTGCTGGACTGGCGTTTCTGAGAATCAAATACCCAGTCCTTAAAGGAAGCTTGGGCAGGCCTGGATCAAGTCCGGGGGACAGTTTATGGGTTTTGGAGGGTGGTTGGAAAGCGTTGTAGTCTGTTTGGGCTGCTATAACAAAATGCCATAAACAGGTGGCTTATAAACAGCAGAAACTCATTTCTCACCGTTTTAGGGGCCAGGAAGTCCAAGATCAAGGTGCTGGCAGACTCAGTGTCTAGTGAGGGTGTACCTCCTCACAGACAGCCATCTTCTCCCTGTCGCTTCACACGGGGGGTTGGGGGAGGGTCTCTCAGAGGCCTCTTTTATAAAGGCACTAATCTGATTCACGAGGGTTCTGCCCTCACTACCGAAGCACCTCTCAAAGGCCCCACCTCCTAGTACCACCACCTTGGGAGGTTAAGGTCTCCACATATGCACTTTGGGGATTGGCACAAATACTCAGTTTGTGGCAGGAGAGAAGGAGCAGGTGAAGGGTAGAGGACCCAGAGCCAGGTGGGGAGCATCAGTGGTGGCAGTCACCCTGCGGGTCCTTCAGAGCTCATCCGGCCCAGAGAGGACCCTCATCCTGGTGCTGTCAGAGGATAGAGTGACAGGGTCCCTGCCCACCAGCCTTTCCCACTCGGTGACCGGAGCTGTGGGCACTGTGTTTCAGGAAAATAAATCCGGCAGCTGGGACAAGGAGCAGAAGGGTAGGCCAGTTGGTTATCTAGACATGCGATTCATGCATTCATGCGTGCATTCATGCGTGCATTCAGTATTTAAGCACTGCTCTGTGTCAGGCAGACACAGCTGGGGATCAGTGGCGAGAAGACAGAGAAAGTCCTCAGGAGCTTGTGAGCAAGAAGAGAGACACAGAACATAAACCGAACATGTCACATAACGAGCTCTGCTTCTGGAGACGGCAGAGCAGCTGTTGTCAGTCTAACTCTCTAAGAATGCTTACAGACGAAAGATAAAATATCAAATATGGTGGTTTGAAGACACTGGACGGCAATTAAAACCAGACAGATGTAGCAAGGAAAGAAACCTTAGGAGAAAAGAGCAGAATAGGTGAGTGGCACATTTAACTAGCTTCCCCCCAGAGCACACTGCTCAGTTTGAGGAACTCACACAGAAAGTGGCAGTTTTACTGGTTTGTAGAAACAGAGGGCAGAGTTTGGAGCCACTAGAAAGGCTAAAAATTGAGAAAGAAAATCTTGGAAAGGAAGGAGCCACAGAGATTCCTCCTACAGATTTTCCTCAAATCTGTGTTTGGCGACTCCTCAACTGTGCATTTGCAGGCTGAGGCTCTAGGCAGCCGGGAGGCAGAGGTTTCAGCTGTTACCTGGTGCTGAGGAAAGAGTTTAGGATTCAAGTTCCACCAAGTTTGAGGGGCTTGGTAATCATGTGTGGCTTTCTTTTGAAATCGCAGAAGGGCCTCACCTGGTGATTAAATCCAAGGTTAAGAGCCACACCCTAAGACTAAAAGCAAAACCCAAGCAGCCCCACCCTAGCGAAACCTGACACCAAGCCTCCACAGGATCAAGGTGATCCACCGGTAATTTAACTGCCTGCCAGAACAAAACTCAGCACTCTTTATAGGAAGATAAAAAAATCCAGATTCCCTATAACATATCATACACAACATCCAGTATACAATAAGTCCAGATTCCTTCTGGCATTATCTACAATGTCCAGTATATAATAAAAATTACTAGACATGTAGGCTGCAGGAAAAAGTGACCGATGATCAAGAGGAAAAATAGTCAATAGATGCAGATTCACAGAGAACCCAGATGTTGAAGAAAATCAGATAATAAGCACTGTGAAGAGAATTATTATACAATCGGCGATATGATAGACAGCAACTGTGGTCACTTTAGGCTGGGAGGCCAGGGAGGGCCAGGGGCCTCTCTAAAGATGTGACCCCCTTTTTTTTTTAAATGTGAAATACCAGGTAGAAGAAAAAATGCAAAGAGCCAGGCCTGTTCAAGGAAGAACAAGGAGGTCAATAGGGCTTGAGCAAGGGCGAGAAATAGGATCTGAGATCAGACTGGGAGGCAGGACCAGATCATGTCGAACCTCTAGCTCATAGTAAAGAGTTTAAATTTTATCTGAAGACTGATCAATCACCTTTGAAGGAATTTCATCAGGAGGGACCTTACCTGACTTCTGTTTTTTTTTTTTCACTGTGAGTGAAGCTGTCATTTCAAATATTTAAGAGCCAATTGGCATTTCCTTTTTTTTGCTCTCTATGCATATTTTTTTATTCATTTTCTACTGCATAATTGATATTTTCCTCATAATTTGTTTGTTTGTTTGGTAGAAGCTCTTTTAAAGTTGTTTTTTAAATTTTTATTTATTTTAATTTTTTTTTTTTTAGAGAAAAGGTCTTGCTCGGTGCAGTGGCACCATCATAGCTCACTGTAACCTTGAACTCCTGGGCTCAAGTGATCCTCCTACCTCAGCCTCCCAAGTAGCTGGGACTTGCAGTCACCAAGGCTAGCTAATTTTTTAAAAATTTTTTTGTAAAGGGTCTTGCCCAGGCTGGCCTCGAGGGCTCCACTTGCCTCAGTCTCCCAAAGTATTGGGATTACAGGCATGAGCCACGGCACCTGGCCCCTGTCATTTAAATTTTCACCTTGTTTATGGTGTTTATGTTGCCATGAAAAAATTCTTTAAAAAAAAATCTTGGCCGTGCGCGGTGGCTCACGCCTGTAATCCTAGCACTCTGGGAGGCCGAGGCGGGTGGATCGCTCAAGGTCAGGAGTTTGAGACCAGCCTGAAGAAGAGCGAGACCCCGTCTCTACTAAAAAATAGAAAGAAATGATCTGGACAACTAAAAATATATATATATGGAAAAAATTAGCCCGGCATGGTGGCACATGCCTGTAGTCCCAGCTACCTGGGAGGCTGAGGCAGGAGGATTGCTTGAACCCAGGAGTTTGAAGTTGCTGTGAGCTAGGCTGACGCCATGGCACTCTAGCCCGGGCAACAGAGCCATACTCTGTCTCAAAAAAAAAAAAAAAATCTTACTGTTTTCTTTGAATTCATTGAATTCGTCACTGTTTTCTTTATGACCTTCAATACTCCAATAGTATTAACAATTTTTTTTCTGGAACTGACTTACATCTTTATTTTTTTATTTTTTTTTTGAGACAGAGTCTCACTCTTTTGCCCGGGCTAGAGTGCTGTGACATCAGCCTAGCTCACAGCAATCTCAAACTCCTGAGCTCAAGCGATCCTTCTGCCTCAGCCTCCCGAGTAGCTGGGACTACAGGCATGCGCCACCATGCCCGGCTAATTTTTTCTATATATTTTCAGTTGTCCGATTAATTTCTTTCTATTTTTAGTAGAGACAGGGTCTCGCTCTTGCTTAGGCTGGTTTCGAACTCCTGAGCTCAAACAATCTGCCCGCCTCGGCCTCCCAGAGTGCTAGGATTACAGGCGTGAGCCACCGCGCCTGGCCATGGTCTTAGTTCTTAAAGGGGTGGTAGAATTTGGGTAGGAAAAGCAGAAAGGAATTCCAAGCTAATCTTGACTATTAACAGTATTAATAGCCTATCAGTAATATCTTAATCACTATACAAAATCTCACAAAGCAGAACTCTAACACTCTTTTAGTACCACATGGCCACACTATAGTTTTCTGTCACCATTTTGTAGTTATTCATGTCTCATTGACAATAGTGCCATTAATTGTGATGCGGGGTGTTTTTGGTTCATGGTGGTCAGTGAACACAAATGGCACAAGGTGGGACTTTGTTGCCATTAATCAGGCTAGAGAAATAGTGTATCTCCCCTTAACAGTTCCTCATGAGATAATTGATGAGGTGTGGGTTTGGGAGAGAGATTACTTTCTTTAAGCTTTCAGGTTCCTAGATACAGTCAACATACAGTCATGGGCCAAATAATGATGTTTCAGTCATTGGTGGTTCATACATGACAGCGGTCCCACAAGATTAATACCATATTTTTACTGTACCTTTTCTGTTTAGATACACAAATACTTATCATTATGTTAAAACTGCTTATAGTATTCGGTATAGTTAACATGCTGTACAGGTTTGTAGTCTAGGAGCAGTAGGCTATACTATATAGCCTAAGTGTGTAGTAGGCTGTAACCATCTAGGTTTGTATAAGTACACTCTGATGTTTACTGACAAAATTGCCTAAGGGGTGCATTTCTCAGAATGTATCTCCATCATTAAGTGATGCATCACTGTATTTTTATATGAAGTCTGTACATTCTTATCTTTCCCAATATTGTTTTTGAGCTACAGATGCTGAAGAAGATCACTTGTTTTAGCTTTTTTCATTTTTTTACTCCCCAAATGATTTTCACCTTTGTCTTAAAATGTACAGTCAGCGTAATGAAACCTGTGAATTGTCATCACTGCAATTGTACTTAGCATTTTTCTTCACTCTTTGCTTACAGTATTCATGTTATTTATTGAAGGAAAAAAATTTATAAATCTTGGGCGAGTGTGAGATATCTTACAGGAAAAGGTATGGTGTCAGGAGAAAAATCCCTAAAGGGGCACTGTTAACATAAGTGCTAACCTCGTTGCCAGCTTTATCCATGCTTTCCTGGACACAGCTATAATTTTTTATTTCAAAAAATTTAGAAACTTTTATTAAAACTTCTATCATTTGCGATCAGTGTTTGTGGTCCAAAATGTGTCTGAAAGTAATGAAACTGTAAAGTTATGTGGCATATGGGGTGTAAAATTTTCTTCTAAATCATAAAGAAAGACACAAATTCTAGAGGAATTATCTGCCAAGGTAACCAGTACTAAGGATATTTAAACGTATAGGATCTATTTTAAAAATCAGGCTTATTCCCCATACCATGTTTGCTAATAAAGGCATCATCTAAAGTGGTTCAATTAAATGGAAGGGAAAGAGCAGGTGAGACAAGTAGGCTGGGTTTTTATTTTTATCTGCTTTAAACTTCTTGGGCTTTAAGCATTCCTTCATTCAAGAGAAAGGCTCTGAATTTGCTGAGGTGGTTAAAACCACTAAATTACACATAATAATCATTCCTTGTCTAAAACCTGTTTTTGTATAATGAACTTTAGGATTAATTTTTGTCAATCAGTGAGCACTGAAATTAGCAATACCATAAAAGCTATAATTTCAGTGTCAAGTTTTATGTTGAGATATTACCCTGGGATCTCTGTCAAGGCATTTGAAGTCTTTGTCTGAGATTACCAAAAATTTAGTCAAGTTGAACAGGATATTCATTTTCTTCAGCAACTACCAAAACGCAGTCATCATTATAAGGTGATTGGGGTGCAGCTGAAAAAACTGTAGTGAAACCAGAATCAGAATTTCTTTTGTAGAGGAACCAAATGATTGCTCCCAAAACTGTCAAAATTACTGTGCTAGCAACCACCAAAGCTGATATTAAAATGTGGTTATCTGAAAAGGAAAAGAAAAAATATGTATGTGAAATTAGGGTACACAAATTGCAAGTATTGCATAACCTTAGTTTAGTCATGTAAATACTGAGAATTTCCCACACTGATATGAAAAACAGAATTACAGATTACTATAAAGATTTATGTTCCTTAACTTGAAAAATAGCCATACTTCAAAGTTTCAAGTACATTTTTCAGTTCTCCACTCTTCTGACAATCTTAAAATGGAAATCATCTAAGTACACTATGGGCCAGTTTATCTTCCTTGGCTTTACTTTCTTATCCAAGACTACAAATTCAGACCTGCTGCTTTCTTTATGAATGAATACTGGTATTTAGATATTTTTTACATTATTGAGGTTTAACAGTTCGTTTGGCTTTGGGGATTTAAGATTTGTTTCATTGAAAAAACACCAAAAGCTACAGTATCTTGCTTTTTTGTTTCTTCGCATGCGTTCAAGTAACACTATCTTTGGGTATTCCTCTGAAGTTCTGTAAGTATGCACAACCTTGCAGTTCTTGCCTATCCAATACCCTCGTAATCTTCCTGTAAAAATCTAGTTTAATAAATTGAAAATTATTGGTTTAGAAGTTAGGAATATACTTTCAGGAAAGCATTTGTATTGTATATAGTAATAAAGGACTTTAATATGAAAAAAATTTAGAATTATTTTCTCTTTACAGATATATTTTCAGTTATTTAAATATATGCATAATACTCATTATTTCAGCTAGTGCTTGTTAAAATGAGACCTGGAAGAATTAAACATTAGATTAAACCGGATAAAATTATTTAAGGTATGGGAGAGCCATTGATAATTTTCAAATATTGACAGGATCCGGGAGGATGGAGGAAATGGCCACAACTGAATTCTTTTTAATCCTAAAATAAAATTTTGTAGTCACAATTTGGTAAGGTGTTCTGATGGGTGTGTTGTTATTCTTATTAGAGACCTTAAAGTGAAAAAAGCCAAGAATCCTGTAAACTGAGTTCAAATGGGATTCTTCCATAGTTTATCAAACCTACCACAGCCCATTTTCAGTATAGCACCCTAATTTTACCAGTGTAAACACTTTATTTCAATCTATTAATGAATGTACAATAATACATTCATAATCAGTGTCTACTTTAAATAATGATTACATGATCATAGCAATACAGGGGAAAAAAGCAAACTTAAGTCTAAAAGAACACAGAGATTGAGAATGATTATAGACTCATTCATAATTACATAGCTTAACAAAGTTAAAAGACCTGGTATTGTAAGAACTGTGCAGCATCCAAGATTTGTGGGACACAGTAAGTATATATGCCGCTTGTATGTTCACATTCTGCGAGTGACCTCCAGGGCTTTTAGTTGACTAGCTGCATACTATTATACTAAAATGTGAGACAAAGCAAATCTCAAGGCAGCTGATTAGCAGTGTTAAGTAAGGTTTATCTGGAGAAAGGATAGTTCTACATTAGGAAATCTATTATCAACCTCATTAAAGAAAAAACTATTGGTTACTTGACTGAATACATATCTAACACCTAATTCTAATTAAAAAAAAAAAAAAAACAAATCTTTCTTAGCCTGGTAAAAGAAAGTTGAGGAAACTTACAGCAAACACTGAAACAAGTTTTCACTTCCCTGTCATTTCTCAGGCCCATATAATCCATGTTTTCGCCTTTCTTCTGAAACTCCTGTGGCAAAGGTCACCAATGATCTCTATATGACTAAACACATAAACACATGGATGCTTTTCAGTTCAACCTGAGGAAGCTAGATTGTTATCCTCCAGCCTTGAAATTTTCTCACTTGGCTTCCCTGTCTGTGCTCTGTCCTTTATTTTTCAGACTACTACTTCCTAATCATCTTTGTGTACTCAAAACTGTCCATGGTTGATCTCAGCAATTCAAGGCTTTTATGTAAATCTACAAGTAAGTATGTATGTGTATCCCTACTATACTCCCAAATCTGTTCGAACTTGAATTCCTGTAAATGAATAAACCAGTGCCCGGCCATTGAATCTCAGATTATCAGTGACTTTCTTTCCATTAACTAATCATCAAGACTACACATTCTTTTTAACTTTTTTCATGTCAGACCATCTATCTGCCTACCATCTTCATACCTTAGTTCTAATTCTAACACTGATCATTTGAGGCCCAAACTACATAATCCACTTTTTGCAACTATAAAACTTTTTGTTGGGCTCCAACCATAGGTTAATTTGTTTATTGAATGCCAACTGTGTACATTTAATTCTGGAGGCACAGGGTTTAATTGACTTGGCCAAATCCATTTAGTAAGTGACAGCAAAAATCCAAACCCTTCACCTTGGTTAATGCTGATCCATCCTCTTATCCAGCCTTCCTTTCCTGTTTCCTAGCTAATGCCTACTTGTCCTTGAAGATTTAATACCTGCATCCTCTACAGTTACCTTTGCTGAAGACAGCAACTTTCCCTTTCCCATAGGCTTACCACACTGTGTGCATCCTAGTGTAGCCACCTTTATTCTCTAACTGGCATTCTTTCTCATGGGCTCTTCAGATTACATTTGTATGAAAGGGAACTCCCTCTTTGCGAAAATTGGAGCTACACGTAACTGTTAGTCTCCTTATTGCTTCAAGTCAATATTCCCTATTGTTGCTCCTTAAAGTCATAGCCTAAGCCTAATTCCTGTTTTTATGTCAGGCTTTCAAACATCCTTTCACTTCCTTTAGGTCTTCATTATGCTCAAATATGGCCTTCTCAGGCCGTTCCTGGCCACTCTACTTTTAAAAAAAAAAATAGCAATACCTTTCTTCTCCCCTGCACTTGGTCATCCTATTTCTGCTTTTTTCCCTACAGGATATGTCACCATCTGATATCATATTTACATTTTTTATTATCATTTTTGTATTACCCTTTCCACTAGAACGTAAGCTTGAAAGCAGAGGCTTTTTCTGTTATGTTCATTGCTGTCTTCATTGTCTAACTTGAGAAAGCCTGGCACATAATGTTTACTTGCTAAATTATACACACATATTTAAGTAATGCAGGTTTATATACATATATATTGAATGAATTCAAAGGTAACTCTTTTTCCTTAGAATCTAAAGACCAAATGTTGCCAGATCTTTCCTGGTTTTGAAGCCCATCATAGACCTACTTGCTCTTCCTACCATGTTTCAATTTTTATATATATATATCCTTGTATTTTTTCCAAAGTATACATGTGCATAACTTAAAAGTCATACTTCTAGAAGGTATGTAATAAAAAAATACTGTGCGCCAACCCTGCACTATTCACCCCCTTAATAGCCATTCCTCAAAGTTAACTATTCCTGTTACTTCTGTTATTTGTCCCCTGCTTCTAAATTATATGTTCACACTTGATTTTTAAAAAAATTTTAATTGTGTTAAAATACATGTAACAAAAGCTACCATCTTAAGTGTAAAGTTCAATAGCATTGTGGACATTCACACTGTGCTACATCACCACCAACCATCCATAGAACTCTTCATTTTATAAAACACACTCTATTACCTATTAAACAATAACTCCCATTTCTCCTTCCCCCAGCCCTAGGAAAACATTCTGGTTTCTTTATGAGGCTGACTACTCTAGGTACCTCATACTGTAGGTAGAAATCACATATTTGTACTTTTGTGACTGTCTTATTTCACTTAACCTAATGTCTTGTTCATGCATGTTGTAGCATGTGTCAAAATTTCCATCCCTTTCAAGGCTGAATGAAATTCCATTGTATGTATAAACCACGTTTTGTTTATCCCTTCATCCATTGATGGACACTTGGGTTGCTTCAACCATTTGCCTATTGTGAATAATGCTGCTATAAACATGAGTATAGCAGTATCAAAGAGATGGGCATACAAATGCCAAAGAGTCCCTGCTTTCTATTATTTTGGGTATATACCCAGCAGTGGAATTACTGGACTATATGGTAATTCTAGTTTTAATTTTTTGAGGAACTGCCACGCTGTTTTCCACTTGCAGCTGCACCATTCCCATCAACAGTGTGCAGGGTTCCACGTGCTGCACATCCATGTCAACACTTGTTCATTTTTTTGATTTTGATAGGAGCCAGCTAATGCATGTGAGGTGGTGCTTTTCTTGACTTTTTAAAATGCTATATATTGTCTTCTATAGAAAAATGAGGATGTAATTCCTATATACACAAACTCTTATACTCCTTTCTTTCTCCTCCATCATAGTTCTATCATAGCCCCAGAGAAAATACTCATGATACATGTATCTGCCAAGTATACATATCCAAAATTTAAAGAAAATTTGTTTATAAAAACCTACCTATCAATAAGAAAAGCAACTCAATAAAAATATGGGCAAAAGACGAACAAGTTTTTTACAAAGGAAGATATACAAGTGACTAATCATGTGAAATGGTGCTCAACATCATCAGGAAAATGAAATTTAAAGCCACAATAAGATCATTACACACCCATCTGAATGGCTAAAATTAAAGAAATTGACAATACCATCATCGGTTGAATGTGTAGCAAATGGAACTTGCATACTTTGCCAGTAGGAATGTAACGTAGTTCAACCACTTTGAAAGATTATTTGGTGGTTTCTAATAAAGCTAAATGTATATTTAGCTACCCTATGACCCAGTATTCCATTTTTTGGAATATACTCAAGGAATATGAGACTAATAGGTCCAAAAAAAGATGTATAAAATAGGCCGGGTGCGGTGGCTCACGCCTGTAATCCTAGCTCTCTGGGAGGCCGAGGCAGGCGGATTGTTTGAGCTCAGGAGTTCGAAACCAGCCTGAGCAAGAGCGAGACCCCGTCTCTACTAAAATTAGAAAGAAATTAATT
>CAUYRB010072458.1:0-45607 GCA_963574695.1 Propithecus perrieri | reverse complement strand
AATGTGGTATATGTATACCATGGAGTACTATTCAGCTTTAAGAAACAATGGTGATATAGCACCTCTTGTATACTCCTGGATAGAGCTGGAATGCATTTTACTAAGTGAGGTATCCCAAGAATGGAAAGACAAGCACCACATGTACTCACTGTCAAATTGGTATTAACTGATCATCACATAAGTGCACATATAAGAATAACATCTATTTGATGTTGGACAGGAGGGAGGGGAAAGCGGAGAGGGGGGAGGAGGGTACGGGTATATGCAAACAAAAAATTTTAAAGTGGATATTCTCCAATATAAAAAGTTTCATTGGCCAGCGTCCACTCCAACTCACTACTTCATTCAATTCTTTATAGTTTTTACAACTTTAACAAAACCTTTCTTCATATTCCACACATTTAAGCAAGTTAAAAATTCCAATCAGGATAAAAACATGGTTTAGACTCTATATTGCATGTAAAGAAATGTTTTTTCAGTTATGAAAATACACAGAATTTTTTAAAGTGTTGTTTAAAAAAATTAAAATAAATGAAACAGTTGCCTAGGAAAACATTGAACTTGGGGTGTTTTTATTTATTTATTTTTTTCTCTCTGACATAACAGGGATACAAAAAGAGACTTCTATAGGAAAATCAATTATAGAATTCTGGTTAGAAAGTAAAATTTTCTTTCTTAAGAGTAACTACTGAATATAATTGATTAGGTTAATGTATGGGGTATCATGTTATTCTTCTTTTTATTGGGGTTAATTCGTAATTATCAAAACTTTGGAAGAAATATAGTATTGATGATAGACATTACGCTTAGGCTTGAAATCTTCACATGAAGGAGAAACTTACCATCTTAGGTGCAAAGTATTTTCATGTGGTCATGTTTATTTAATAAAAATGTTCCAAACCTTAAATGTTTGAATCTATTTCAACTAGCACATGATGTCGGAATTATAGTAGAGACTTCCACTCCTCATCAATATCTGATTTTTCTGTACTTCTGGGCAAAGTGAAAGAATGCACTTCTCACCCCCTCACATTTAGGTAGAGCCATGTGACTTTTTCTGGCCAATAATAATTGAAAATTAGTTAGATAAACACATAAGCATAAGTTTTGAAAAAGAGAAGGAATTCATTAAATTTTCATCTGCTTCAGGGGAAATATTCAAGAAGGAAATGAAATTAACATGAGATTTAAAGAATAAGTATGTTAATTTGCTTGATAGTGGTGATCATTTCATAATGTACACCTATAGCAAAACATCAATTTGTACACCATAAACATGACAATTTTTATTTGTCAATTATACCTCAATAAAACTGAAAAAGAGAATAGGTGATAAAGATGGGACAAAGTAAATAAAAGAATATTTCAGTTTTTCGAACAATATAAAGAAGGTCATGATGCAATGAGAATCTATGTTGTGCACTAAAAACAAAAATACTACATAGAGGCTGGACCACTGGGAAGATTCAAGAGTTTCTAGATATATGTAAGGATGCATAATAATGGTCTGAAAGAATAAAGGTGTGCAGTGTGAATACAGATGATGGAATTAGTTTATGGGGATTGTTGTATCCAGTCAAAGGTGTTTCAATTTTCTTGTACAGACAAAAGGTACTGGAAAGAGAAGATTTATTATTTCATATTATTGGTATTTTTATCAATGCCCGTGAAACATACATGCCGTTAGTTGAATATTTAAAGTTTAGTGTGAGTATATAGAAAGGCATTCCAATTCTTGGAAGAGATCATGAATTTAAATGGGAACCATCCCCACTTCCACTTTAAAATTTATAGTTTAAATAGGTTTAATTGCCCATATTGGCAACAGGAATATATATTACCAGTGTCCACTACCCCCAAGTCAAAATTTGTTTGCTTTTTTATATGGTAATATAAGGAATATAAAGCAATGATTTAAGAGAAAATATTAGAGGAGATGAGGAATAATAATGGTAACAATGCTTAAATGCTGTTCAAGTAACTTAGCAAGATTATTTGCCCTTCTAAAGTATTTCCATTCAGTTTTCAACTTTATTTTTTTAAAAAAAACACCATGGATTTTATTGATGAGGGCATTTTTGGATTCACATGTTAAAATTACAGAAAATAAAGTGCATTACTATATATATGTGTGTGTATATATATATATATATGTGTTACTTCTCTGTAACTACAACTTTCAAGATGCTCTTCAGTAGATAATAATTAGTTACAATGGGAAGTAATATAATATGGTTGAATTAATTATTGATTTTTGTTGAATATTTATCAGTGATGTATTCATTATTATTTCAGAATACCCATTTCCAAGAAATGATTATTTACAAGCTTTTCAAAATCAGTGAGTACTTCTCGGCACACATTATTAAACCAGATCATGAATAAGTTTCTTACATTTCCCTGTTAACAATTTACTTGGTATATATTAAAAAGCAGATGTCTGATAATTGACCAAAGAGAGCTCCTTATCCTAATGCATCAAACCAGTAACTCCCACTCAGAACAAAAATGGGCTATGAAAGAACAAAAGCAATCTGTATGATAATCTTTTTGTTAGGAGATAACTCCCCCACCCCCAAATTAATGTATGCAATGCCATTTTAATTTAAACAACGTGCAACATACCCAAGTACCAAAGGAAATGAAAACAGTGAGGCTGGGTTTCAAAAACTGCTGTTTAATTTTGGGAAGTATTTTCAAATTTGCCATGCATATAGAAATATCTACAAAATGTTAAACACTTAAATATTTGAAATATAGACAACAGAAGAAAAAATGACATTTCTATATTTATTTATTATCAGTAATAGTTAATATTTAAAATTTCCCTTAGATAGCAGGCTTTCTTTAATAATGTTTGACTTCATAAAAAAATTCTGCAGAAATTTGAGTTACAATTAACAAATTCTCGATATTTTATTTTTAAGCGATTCATATTCTGAATAGAATAAGGACCCATGTGATAAGTTTCCTTTCTGTTTTTGCCAGTTATTACAAATTAATTTAACAAGTCAGCCTAGGTATTCTACATTTTTCATTTGCTAAATTACCCTGCTGTATGTGTGTATATATATGCCCATATTATAAACAATATGAGCTATTGAAAAATATTTTTTTGGTCACATTCTTTATTTATAAAAGATAGTCATAAATTGGTGGGTAGGCTTGGAAATTTCAACCTTCTAATCACTTGGACTTTCTGGTGAGCAGCCCCAACCAAGGGCTCTATCCTAAGTCACCTCATTAGCATAAACTCAAGTGTATTCAAAAGAGGTTTGTTAGGAATGACAAAAATACTCCTATTACTCAGGAAATCTCAAGGGTTTTAGGAGCTATGTTCTGTTAACCAGGAACAAAGATGAAATATATTTCTTATTATACCACATAAATATATTCACTCGAACTTTGTCTCTTTTTTTAAATATTTAAAAGCAAAATCTTAGAAAAATCCCATTCCATTATTTTAAGATGTTTCCGTAATAACTAATTGAAATAAATACTGTTAAGAAAACCCACAGGTTAGAACATTGTTTAGCTGCATATTAATAACTTTTTGGTTGATGTTATTAGATCTTTCCTTATTTCTGAAATTATAAAAAATGGATGTTCAATTTTATGTTAATTGCAAATTAAATCCAGACTCCTATAAATACTTGTTTAAATTTAAGAAACTAAATTAAAAAGTTCACACTGCCTACCGAAATTATATAACTAAAATAGTAATTTTGCACATACATTGTCTATATTTGATATCACATGGACTAATGCTTTAAATCTGAATTACATTTGGGTTAGAGGACATTTACGGATAGACCTAACACATACATATTCCTATGCTCCTGTCCTCACAATATACTGTCATTTTTTGTATTCAGAAAATAACTATGCAAGTAATCATAGAAGATAGTTGCTGTTTATATACTAGATATACTGTTACATGGGTCTTAGCATTAAGTATTCAGGTGCCCATTTTCTAGCAAGATAGAATGCTATCGTCTTCTATATAGTAGCCTATCAGTATATCCAGTAGTGAACCTGGCCTTTGCTCAATGGAAGTGATGGATTTACTAAATATCATTCAAATCTTCTCCACTTGTTCTCCTAACAATCAGCCCTTTTATTAAGTTTTATGTTATAATTATTAATTTGCCATTGAAAACAATGTAAACGTATTTCAAATATTTTTATTGAGGATGAGGAAAACATCAAGAAAATGATGGCTTATATCTATTAGCTTAGGTAGAAGTCAGTATATCGACATTTTGAAACAAAATTAGAAGAAACAGAATTGCAGAATATTAGTGGTGCTGTGTCTAGTTTATACCGAGCTAAATCTAATAAGGGCAAGGAAAGTGTTAGCTATATCATCTATATTTAGATCTTCCCATAATCCAAAATACTCATAATATTTATTTCCATATTTGTAGATCTTAGATTGCAAGTAAATTAATATGAGAAAAAATTGTTAAAATGGATTTAAAATATGTCTATATTTTTTGCTATATAGATATGTCAAATATTTGTGTGTAAAATGTATTACAATAATATAAAACAAAATATACATAACAATTCTAAAATTAAATATATAAAATGTCTAATTTATTAAGGTTTAAAACATGAAGTTTGGCAATTAAGTTCAGAGGCACTCCATGTTATGACTTAAAGTACAAGTGTGTATATATATGATATTTAACTTGCTATATCTGAAAAATATGTATCATCCAATATAAAACATGTCCAATTATAATAATAAGTATTTACAATTTTACATATTATAATAATTTATATAAGTAATGAAGAAGTACACCATTCATCCTGCTTTACACAATCAACTGCATATATGCTGCATAGTATTAAATTTGTTGTAAAAATCTGGAAGATTACAAAGTAAGAAGACATTTAAAACATGCTATTGGTCTTGATGGTGATTAGTCAAGTTTCTCTCAACAAATAAATATTTCATAAAACTTGAAAGTTATAAAAACTTCTAAACTAGTTATTGGGAAAATATTTGTAATAAAATTTTATAGTGAGATGGATTTAATATGCTAAAATTTGGATGGGAAGAACTTTTTTACAACCTGAATTATTAACTCATGTAAAACAAAATTTTATGCAGAGGTAATAACATGTTAAGGTAGTCTTGATTATAAACTCATATTTTATGATTTATTGCATTGTAATGAGAGCTGATTTACTGTGATCTTGTATCTACCTTGTGAATGAGACTTCTCATTGTCAGATTTCTTTCAGTAAGAGAGAAAGTGAGCAGTAGAGTAAACCCATGGTATTAAGGATATTTGTATTCTACATTAGCTTTTTCTTTTCCACTCCCAGTCCTCATTTTTTCCCCAGTTTATACAGAGAAAAAAGTTCAAAGATATTCCCTCTATATTTTGTTTCAACTGCTCTTCTCATCACTTAAAGAGCCACTCAGAGTAAGTTTAAGCAGGACCACCTAATAATCTTCAAATGTATAATTGGTTGTCCAAATCATTGGGCATTCCATTATATAAATAATTTTATATATTACAGCATAGCATCAGATACCTAATCACTTCATAAATTAGAATACATATTAACCCAATATTCAACAACAGAAATTCCAAACCTCCACCCACTTCAGGTATCAGTAAGTCCTTTTGGTTCTACTTTCAAAATACATACAGTATTTAAAAACATCTAATCTCCACTTATACTATTATGATCTAAGATACTTAAGTCTGTCATTTGGATTACAGTAACAACCCTACCTAGTCTCCCTCCATTTACCTTTGTCCCCTACTACAAATTAATCTCCAAAGAGTGGTATGAACGATTCTCTTAAAACATAATTCTGATCATGAAACTTTTCTTCTTATATAAATCCAATGGCCTGCCTCTCACTTTCACTATAATGGTAAAGTTTTTTTTTCAATGTCTTAAATAGCCATAAATCATCTGCTCTCTTTTATTTCTCTTATATCATCTTTGATAACTCTCCTCCTGCTCTCTCCCCTCTACTAACACTACCTCCTTGTTGTAACTCCAAATTAGCAAGCAAGTTCCTGCTTTAGAGCTATAAAAATGCTGTCATGACTCATTGGAATGACATTTTCCTAGAATTTTGAGTGGCTTCTTCTATTAGTTCCTTGACATCTTTCTTCATTTGCCAACTTCTTACGATATTTGTGACTTTTCTATTTAAAACTTTAACATATTCAACATTTTATTTTTCTTCATAGTGTGTATCACCATTTGAAACAAGCAGTATTTCACATATTTCTTGTCTATTTCCTGAACCAAAATGCATGCAGTATAAAAGGAGGGATTTTTGTCTTTATATTCACTGTCATATCTTGTAAAATAATTCCTCAGAAACAATAGTTACTCAATTAATTTTTCAGTCTGTGACTAAAATTATGCCAGAGAGATTTAGTAATAACTATGGTATCACATGCTCGGGAACCAGAGGAATCAGAAGGCCCAGGTGGAGGCTAGTCTGTGAAGAACACAGTCATTAAACAGAACACAGGCATTCAATTTGGTTCAGGTGTAGTAAGTACTATAGGAGACAAATTCCCAAGTTATGAGATTGTACAACTGGAGTGAGGTTTGAACCAATCCGAGATGATATCTATTGAGCCATTAATCTGATTTCAGAATAGAATTGGAGAAATCACTGTTAAGGTTATGAAAATTTAAATATAGTCCCTGAGTAGAGAGCAGTTTTGTGTGTTTTAGTAACATTAAATAATGACTGTTGGCTCAGAGTGGATTAGACAAGAAAAGAACACAGTGGAAGTGGGTGAGTTCTGCACTTGCCAAACTATTCAAGGTTCTTCAAGCCATGATAAGAATTTCAGAATTTACTCTGGGTGCAAAGACAAAATATTTAATATTTCAATACTGTATAGACATCATAAATTTGGAAGATTATTCTGGCTCTGTCTGAAAAATAGTTGATATTGATTAGAAGTGGATGTAGTGAAAATAGTGAGAAAGTTATTACTCAGGGAAGACATGATTGTGGCTTGTACTAGGTTAACTTAGTGGAACTGGTAAAACGGAGATTTCATGTTTATTTAGAACATACGTTTCTTCAGAAAGTAGCATACAAACTGAGTATATTTATTGCCTAGATTGATTATACTTTTATTTTTCTCTTCATTTCTAGAGCATAGAGTATATATGACTAGGTGTAGAGCACAAAGTGTATATGACTAGGTGCACTGTATTCAAATTGCCAAAAAGCAAATAATAAAGTAAAAATTTTGAGATCCTCTAGAGAAAAGCAATATATTACAAATAGGGGTAAAATTATTTGAATGACTGTGGAACTTTTTTCCAGAAACCAAAGAGGCCCAAATATTGTGGAATAGTATCTTCAAAGTATTGCAGGAAAACAAAACAAAGCAAAAGAAACAAATAAAAGCTAACAATGTAAATTTTTATATCCAGTGGAAATGCCTTCAAGAATTAAAGTAAAATATGTATACTTTTTTAAGATGATATAAAACTTAGGGGATTTGTTACTAAAAGATGAGAACTCCAAAACACGATGAAGGATGTTCTCAGAGCCAAAGGGAAAATAAAAGAGACAAATTCGTATCTTCAGAAATAAGCAAAGATTAATACAATTAGAAAATATATTGGTAAATACAAAACGACTTTTCTTTTAATTTCTTTAAAATACACATGAAGCAAAAATTAGAACATTTTATTTTTGTTTTAAAATGTATGCAAGATATGTGATAACTATAACATGTAGAGCAGTGGGAAATAAATGGACTTATTAATTATAAGATTTGCACATTTTATTTGAAGTTATACAATGTTATCTTTAAATATATAAATACATTTTAAAAAATTGAGAATGTGTAATCTACTACCAAGAGCAGCTACTAATATAATACAAATTGGTACAGCTAAAAAGCAACCTATATGTTAATATATAATTCTCCAATATACTAAAATATTACAGAAGATGGTAGAGAAGAAAGAACAGAGGAAAAGAAAAGGAGAAGTGGATGTGGGGGAAGGTCAAACAATTGTCTAATATTCTAATTAAAAGACAAAGATTAGAAGATTAGATAAAAAAGCAAGATTCAATTCAAATCTCTGTGGGATACACTTTAAATATGCTGATTTAAAGTAGATAGATGAAAAAATACATATCTTATAAATGGTGGTCTTTTGAGAAACAAAACTTAGGTCTACAAAAAGATTTATGCAAAAATATACACAGCAACTTTATTCACAATGGTCAAAACTGGACATAACTTGCATGTCCAACTACATGTAAGCAGGGAAACATACTGTGATACATCAATAAAACAGAAATCTTCTCAGCATTAAAACCCAAGAAACTACTGATCCATGCAACAGAGTGGATGAATCTCAAAAGCTTTATGTTAAATGGAAGATGCCAGACACAAAATAGAACATTCTATGCTATTCTATTTCTATAAAATGCAAACTAATCTGTACTGCCAAAAAATAGATCAATGTTTTCTTGGAGTCAGGGATAGAAAGAGGAATGGATTTCCAGTGCATGTAGTTTTCAGAAGAAATGAAAATGTTGTGTAACATGATTATGGTTATAAATATTGTGAAAGTATACTACTGTTAAAACTCATCAAGTTGCACATTTTAAATTATAGCTTTTTATTTTTATTGTAGGTAAGCTATTCCCCAATATATTTCATAAGAGATATATATGTAATATATGTGTAATAAATTAGGAATATGAATTGAATGTGTTAGATAGTTTACATTTCTTTTAAGGATGACATATCAAAATTACTCAGAAGTCTTGGGACAAAATAAAATTGATTAATGCATTTTGAGTACTACATATACTCATGAACTGCATATTAATAAACTTTCCCAAACTATATATTCTTATATTACACCCTGTGCATTTTCTCCCATGTCTATGTAGGCAAGTACCCACAGAATTTTGTAGAACAATCTATCCATATTATATAGATAGCCATGATGTAGTTTGACGCACCTTTCAGAAGAGCCAAGTAAACTTAAGAATGGGAGTCATTGTTTATCCAATTACAAAACTTTCAAAAATATATTACATTGCACAAAATTTAAGAAATGAAGACATTTTAATGCAAGTTGTTAAATTATTTTGACAGTTGCGAGAAGTCCAAACATCAGAATTTTATACCTAAAAAATCCCAGTAATTGGAAATTTTAAGCATAAGATTAAAGTAAATGCTGTTTTGAAGAAGCTATTCAATCAGAAAATATTACATCTTACACAGACAGAAAATATTCTAGCAATTTATCAACAAATATCCCAAGTTGACAACTACATTAAATAAATGAACAAAATATAACAGGTTGGAGACAAGCCTTCAGGAAAGGAAACTTGCTAACTGAAGCTGAAATTAATGCCATTAAATGTGATGTTGCAGAAGATTTGAGATTTAACCAAATAACACATGAAAGCTCCTTGCTTCTTGATGCATCAGAAGATGAAGATTAAATGTGTAGGAAAAAGCAGATCTACAAAGAACCTGAAATGTATGTGAATGAAGAATACAGTCCCTATAATTTTATTTAATTTTTTATCCTGTAGAAGATCATTTCCTGTAGGACTTGTGGTCTTAGAGT
The DNA here is from genome assembly GCA_963574695.1 of Propithecus perrieri. NCBI lineage: Eukaryota > Metazoa > Chordata > Mammalia > Primates > Indriidae > Propithecus > Propithecus perrieri. The sequence continues at coordinate 35,995 of CAUYRB010072458.1, read as the reverse complement.
TGAAAAGTAACTGAGAAAAGGCAAAAGTAATGAAGTTTAATGGACCTGTTATATCCTTGAGTCTAGCACCCTCCATGGGAACATGGGATAGTCATCAATATAGGAAGATTATCACAAAGTTCTTAGAATCGCTAACATTGAAAGATTTCTTTTGGTTTCATCTGAATGCCCAGCTACTAACATTTTCCAAAATGAACCACGAACGCAACACTCACATATACTCAGACAGTTAATTGCTTAATTTGTTCATTTGGAGGAATGATCGTTTTTTTCCATTAATTCCATGATAAATAGAACCACTATTAAAGATTTTTTTTAATTTAAAATAATCCATAGTTATTGGTATAGTCTTTTATTTAAAAATATTCCCAACTGGTAACCTTGATTTATTAAAAAGACATTTCATAGATTTATTTATTCTATCAAGAAAAAGCTAAGGCCCACTATAAGAGAATCACGAAAATACAAAATGTGGGAAAGGATAGACCATTCTAATTAGTTTGGAATAAAGAAAATGTGTTATGCAAATAAATTACCATTAAGTATCAAGAAAATATATCAATTCTTTTGAAAAATATTGGGAGTAAGCATTGAATAAATTGTTCTGCCATTAGTTTGGTTCATCTTCCTTGCAGTGGTAGATATCTAAAACTTAATAGCATACCACAGTGAATATATTTTGTCATGTGGATTTTATATAATGCTACACATACACACCAAACAATCCCATCATATTGAGCAGCACAGATTCTTCTTCTTTATAGTAATTCTGATAAAAATTATACCTCAATTACTGACTATAGACAACATAATTTCTTAATATAGTGAACAAACATTTATAGAGGACACATATAACGCTTGGCACTCTTCTGGATGCTGCAGATACAACAGAGAACAAGAAAAAATCCCTTTTCATACTCAAAATGGAGAGAGAAAAAGTAAATAAAAATAAATACATTGGTGTATAATATATGAGTTTCTGACATTACCTCCTTAGAGAGGCCTTTTCTGACTAAACTCACTAAAAGACCAGCCCATAATTGGCAATTATTTTGCCATGCTTTTTTATTTATGCTTGTGACTAACTCATTATATATTATGCACCAATTTATTGCTTTAATTGGCTACTCTGGCCCCTAGCAGCTCAGCTCTTTCTCCTGAGTTGTTAAAGCAATAAGCCAAAAGTTAAAGAAACAGTCAACCCCTTAAGCACTTACCGTGATAATATAAGCAAACGGTTAAACTGGAGAAAATGCTAGTTTCACCCTCCCATATGTCCCCCCACCATTTCTCCCCTACCCCCACCACCCAGCCCACAGTGGTTGGGAATCAGGTGGTGCAGCACAGACATGGAGGTGGCCTCACTGCCAGGGAGTCCTAAGCTAAAGGCTGCTGCACTTTTATGGACTCCAGAAGGGGGAAATGGGGAAAGAATAGGGGAGGGCAAAGAGGGAAGAGCTAGAAGTGGGAATGTGCTGGGTTCTGAGTCAGCGAGGAGAAAAGTGTCTTCAAGTTTGCCCTCTTCTCTCCAGTAAGTTGATCTCAACAAAGGCATCTGGGGAAGGCCTCTGCCTAAGGATCCAGATAAAAACCATCCAAATGAAATATTCCTGGGCTGAGAATGCAAACGTATAAGAGTGTGGCCAGCTAGAGTGACTCGAGCCCTTGACTGCAACTCCCCTTAAAGGTTATAATACGTGGGCAGTGAACCAAGTCTGATATGAGGTGGGTAACTTCCCCTGCAAAGCCCTACAGGTTAAGCCTTTGTCATTGCCTATGATCAGGCCTAAAAATTACACACAGGTCATTTAACTAGGAACTGACTCCTCAAGTAGCATTCGAGAAGATAGTCTCATGAAGTAATGTGGCTTTAATAAATTAATTTATTCATTGAAAGCATTTTTATGTTTCCTTATGTGCTAGCTGACACTACTTTTATACAAATTTTAGCTTGTGCAATATGGCACTTATCATCTTGGGACTTCATTCAGTGAATAAATTTATTTAACAATAATATCAATGATAATAACAAAAATATGTGAAAATATTTGCTAGGACTTTAAAATACTGATTAATTGAACCCTCCTAAGAACTTTATACAGAAGTTATTAATATCTTCATTTTGCAGATAAGGCAATATAGATACAGACAGACAGAGTATGTTTATGGTAGAGGGCAACTATGGCCACAGACTCTCCTCAAAGACTTGCAGTACACCTTTGAGTGCCCTCCCGCTTTATTTCCGGGCTTAGTTACATGACTTATTATGGCCACTATGATATTAACAAATGTGACGCCAAAAAAAAAAACTTGCTTATACTCTCTTTTACTGAGCTCAGCTGAGACCATCAGAAAATACACCAAACACAGTCCAGCCCAAACTGCAGACTTAACAAGTATGAAGCATAAATTATCATTTTAGGCCATTAAGTTTTAGAGTGGTTGGTTGCAAAGCAAAAGCCATAAATAATTTATACAGTTAAAAATACTAAAACTTAAAAAGAAAGTATGGAGTTTCCTTTACGTTAGGTTAACATGTTGTTCTTTTTACCTAACATTGGGAAAGAAAAATGATATTAAAATACATGAAAAATAAATTTCATCACACATTAGAGGCAAATAGAAGAAAGCATATTCTGTCCATTAAAGCAGAAATAAGTAAAAATGTGTAATGCCTAAAAGGGGGAGATAGTTTCATTCAAATATATTGAAATTTACTTTCTTTTGTTGTGATTAAAGTACTTGTATTTTCCTCTAACTTAGTTTTCAGATGTCTCTCTGGTTAGTGGCAATAAACTCTAGCCCTGCCCTGACAGTGCTCCATTGGAGGTGGGTTTTGATGTTTATGGTGTGCCTTTCCTGGTCTATGGCCTAATGCCTGATCCATGACCGTGTGTCCCTCTCATAGGAAACTTATTTACTTTTGCAGACATTCTTGTGGCTCTCATCTGACCTGTGTCCAGTTTATTCCTACCAAGATAGTCCCTCTTTAGGAGAGTCTTGACTAGGAGAGTTGGGTTCCAGTGGGTGGATCAGGTGAGACACAGAGGAAGTAGCACAACAAAACACATGAAATAACAAAAGCAGTATTATTGTTAATTACAGATCCCAAAGAAAAGAGGTCAGCATGTCAACTGGAAGGGAGGAGCCATCGAGGACAGGTATCCTCAACCAGCAGGTGGGGAGAAGGAGAGTGAGGGAGGAACCTGAGGGCTGAAGATTTTACTGCTGTAAGGGCATTACTCAAGTAGGTTTCCCACAGGGAATTTTAACTGGTGGGTTTAAAGCAAGTAGGCCTGAGCTCCATGGAGACATGCTGTGACTGGGAGGGAGTTCCTTTGGCATATCTGCATAATCCATGTAGGGTGTGGGGATCAATCAAGTAGGCTGTGTCTAGCTGTCTCATAAGGACCGCGAGTAGCTGGGTAGGGCAGATACCTGGATGGACCTCATTAAGGAACAGGGAGGAGGTGGAGAATTGGAAAATCTGTCAAGGGAGCCTGAGCTCTCTTCTGGTGTGAGAAAATTAAACTTAATTTTAAAATGGTTGCCTGCTGAGGCAATATAAAATTATGAGAATTCCCTACAGCACTAATTAAACAAAATTTGAAAGAAAAAATGTCTTCAGGTTAGTGGGAAGAATTCAGTTTTATAAACTAAACTTTTGATAAAATCTGATTTATTTTCATGTAGTCTACAAATATGTAAAGAACATATGGACAATGATTGTGTCATACAACTATTCACAGTTGTTTGGATCAAATTTCCTAACTTAAGGCTGTGTTTTGCATAAGGCTTGACAATTTATTAAAACAATTTGACAAATCACAGCATTATCCACTTGATTAGTGTAGATTTTACTCATAGACATCCTCAATTTTCCATTTCAAAGTAATTTTACTGCCAGCATCTGAAAACAGATCTTTTGCTGGTAATATTCAGACATTTTCAGGAAATGTTCCCCTATTCTAACATAGAAGTAATTATGTATATTAAATTATAAATTGACTGACTATGAATTATATATTATGATTTAAATGTATTTTTAAGTGCTTAGGAGTACTTAAATAACATCAAAGTAATTAATATAACACTATTTTCTTGTGGATAGGTGAGTTTACTCTCCAAATCTCTCCATGGAGCCAGTCATTAACAGCTCATTATATTTAAATTTCATTAAAAATAGAATTTTTAATTAATCACTTAATATATATTCCCAGCATTTGAAATAGAATGGAATTTTAAGTTTGTGAATTTCTAAGTCAGAGTGATTAAAAAATCACCTCTACATATCCTTTCAGTTTTAAAGTTCTCTGATGTGCACATTTATCACAATGTGGCCTCAGCACAGAAGTGATAGTGCATCTATACATTTGCTGTAATGACTTCAACAATGCTTGGTGTAATACATTTAATCAGTGTTGCCTACACAATCTTTATGCTATTTGATGCAGTTTTATTATGTTTTGCTGTTGCTAATACAGCAATATTTAATTACATAGCAGTATTTATTTTCTTAAAGGAAACACTTCCGCAATAAGTCAGCAGTTCTGCATTACTTATTTAGATTCTGGTGATGGTTTTTAATTGCAGAACATTTGGAGTCACCCGCAGACCACTGCTCTTAAGAGTTGCCAAAATCAACCCTTAGCACATTGGGTGCATGCTGGTTTTCCTGTGGGTCATGCTTTCATTTATCCTTGATAATATTCTATTTTTAAATTGTATTACCTTATATCTTATCATTGATAATGTTGCTTGAAAATGAACAAATGAAAGAAAGTAGAAAACATTTTTTTTTCTTTGTATTTACTCCCTTTAAAATATCCTAGGATCCAGAAAAATGGCAAACTTCGCATTATCTGGCACTAATCGCCAGCTTCTTTTTAATCACCAAAGTTGTGAAAGGGAGAAAAGATGTTCTGGTCACATTCAGTTGTCTGAGTTTCCCCTCATTTTGGTAATTTAGCCTAACATACACTTTTGTTGTGGCAGCTTTGTGATACCTTTGTGAAATACACTCTTGCACAGCCTCGAACACCTCTCTTAACTGCCTCCCTTTACCTTTTCTGCAGTAGAAGACAGAGGATCCATGGTAGTGAGGTGAGAGGTAAGTGTGCCTAGGCATTTCCATCTTGCATATAGCAATCATACTTTAATTTTTTAAGTTAACACCTGAAGTCACAACATAAAATGATTATATAGAATAGAAATTTATATTATAGATATATATTAACATTGTCTAAAAAGAACTTTTAAAATATATTAAAATGATTATTTAATGCATTAAGAAATATAAACACTTGATGATAAATCTATGGTGAACCATTGAGTCCGACTTTAATTTTTGGAAGAATATACTTATTAAAATATAAAAATAAAGTGGTACGTTCTAGATGATTGAGTTAAAGTGTAAATGTTAGATTTTCTTAAAAGGACAATGCTATGTTTTGAACATGTGCCCTTCAAAATTTATGTTGAAATGTAATCTTCAATGCAACAGTATTTAGAGATGGTACATTTACGAAGTGATTAGGCTATGAGGGCTCTGCCTTCATGGATGGGATTAGTGCCTTGTAAAAAGGCTGGAGGGAACTAGCAAGGGCTCCCTTACCCTTCCACCTCCCACCATGTGAGGACACAGAAGGCCCCGTCTTAGAAGCGAAGAGCAGACTTCAGCAGACACGGAACCTGCCGGTGCCTTCATCGTGGACTTCCCAGCCTACAGTACTGTGAGACATACCTTTACATTCTTTATAATATGAAAGTTGTCAGAATCAAAACAGTCACTTGTGTTAAAATCTCTGACAAATAAACTTGGGAAGGCCATGAAGAGAAGGTTCTCATACATAAATGCCTGATAACAAAAATTATTAGAAAAGTCTCTGCAAAAACCACAAACTTGGATAAAGACCATCACAACCTTACAAAAAAATGTTTCCAAAAAAAATCTGCCCAGCAACTGCCTGTCCAACCTTAGACACGCACAACCCATGTTATTGATACTTTTAGCCAAGGATGGTTAATCTCGAAACAATTAGGTAATCCTTCTTACTTTTTCTTTGAAAACCTTTGTCTTCCTTTACCTTCCTAAATACACACATATTTTATTGTGGCACTCTTATTCCCATTCCAATGCCTATTCCTGAATAAACATCAATTTCCTTTAGAGGATCTCTCTCTGTGTTTATTATTTAGGTTGACAATAAATTATCCAGTCTCAGGTATTTTTGTCATAGCAACGCAAACGACTAAGACAGACATATAACATTGTTTTAAGGGATCCTGCTTCCAACAAAGCTGAGAAAACTTTAAAACTAACAGTCAGCAGAGGACAATGAGAAAAAATAGTATGTTTGAAGACATCCCAAAAGTGTCATTACAGAAATATGCATGAGTCTAAATTACTGAAATGAGGGGAAGCTTAGACAATTGAGCATGATTATAATATCTTTTCTCCCATTCACAAATTTCATGATTAGAAAGAAGTAGGAGAGAATGATAGATAAGAGGACAGAAGACTGACCAGAGATTTTCCCACTCCCAATCTTGGATAAATATTCATGTTCAGGTGTGCCAAGGCAGAGTGATCCTATTAAGTACCTAAGGCCTTCTGCGGTGGTCCTCAAACCTCAGAGTGGTTCTATATCCTAAAATTAAAGTGCATCAAAGGTAAACGAAATTAATCAACCAACATAAAGACCAAAGATCAGCTTTTCATCACTAATCCTTAAGGTATGACCTACTGTCATAATTGATTGCTAGAAGGAAAGTAAATCCTCTTGCTAGAAAAATCATGTAATCGAGTCTAAAATTATTTTTATACCTTCTCATACATAATAGCTGGTAATCCATACAAAATAACTAGGCATGGGATAAACCAAAAATAAAATATCTTACTCAAAACCAAGACCAGAAAAGATAATATAAGCAGATATAGAGGAGATCAGTTTAATTGGCTTAACATATAGACATGGACTTTAAAATAAATGTGGTTAATATATTCAAAAATTAAATACAATATGTAGAATTTAAGCAGGGAATGGGAAATTCTGGAAGAAATATCATGCAAATTATAGACAGAAAAATGTATAACAATTAATAAACCACAAGACTTGAATTTAATAGTAAATTAGACAGAACTAGGAGGAGAAGAGGATGGGTAAATTCACACCCAATGGGTACAATGCACAGTATATGGGTGATGGACACAATTATAACTTTGACTCATGCTGTACAAAAGTAATTCATGTAACCAAAATGTTTGTACTCCTGTAATATTCTGAAATTTAAAAAAAAGATATTTCCCTGATGATTAGAGATGTTGAGCATTTTTTCATATGTTTGTTGGTCATTAGTCTATCTTCTTTTGAAAAATTTCTATTCATGTCCTTGGCCTATTTTTCAATGGGGTTGTTTGACTTTTTCTTGCTAATTTGCCTGAATTCTTTATACATTCCAGATATCAGCCCTTTACCACATGCATAGCATGTGAATATTTTCTCCCATTCTTTAGATTGTCTATTTATTCTTATTATTGTTTCCTTGGTTGTGCAGAAGCTTTTTAATTTGATCAGGTCCCATTTATGTATTTTTGTTGTTGCTGTGATTGCTTTTGGCATCTTCTTCATAAATTCTTTGCCTAAGCTAATATCTATAAGAGTTTTTCCAACATTTTCTTCTAGAATTCTTATGGTTTCATGCCTTAGGTTTAAGTCTGTTATCCATTGTGAGTTGATTTTTTTTGGGAAAGGAGAGGTGGGGATCCTTTTTCAGTCTTCTATATGTGGCTATCCAATTTTCCCAGCACCATTTATTGTATAGGGATTCTTTTCCCCAGTATACGGTTTTGTCTGCGTTGTCAAAGATGAGATGGCTATATGAGGATGATTTTATATCTGGATCTGTGTTCTGATCCATTGGTCTACATATCAGTTCTTGTGCCAGTACCATAACTCCAGTAAGAATGACTTTCATCAGAAAGCCCCAAAACAGCAAATGTTGGCATGGATGTAGAGAGATAGGAAAACTCATACACTGCTGGTGGGACTGCAAACTAGTACAACCTCTATGGCGAGTAGTATGGAGATACCTCAAAGAACTAAAAGTAGAGCTGCCATTTGATCCAGTAATCCCACTATTGGGTATTTACACAAAGGAAAAAAAAGATATTCTATCAAAAGACATCTGCACTCAAATGTTTATAGCAGCACAATCCATAATTGCAAAGAGGTGGAAACAACCCAAATGTCTGTCAATATATGAGTGGATTAATAAAATGTGGTATGTATATACTATGGAGTACTACTCAGCCATAAAAAATGGTGAACTAATACCTCTTGTATTAACCTAGATGAAACTGTAGACAATTCTTCTAAGTATCACAAGAATGGAAAGACAAGCACCACATGTACTCACCATCAAATTGGTATTAACTGATCAACGCTTAAGTGCACGTAGTAATAACATTCATCGGGTGTTGGGCAGATGGGAGCGGGGAGGAGGGGATGGGCATACACACTTAATGTGTGTGGTGCGCACCATCTCGGGGATGGACACACTTGAAGGTCTGACTCGGGTAGGGCAAAGGCAATATATGTAACCTAAACATTTGCACCCCATAATATGCTGAAATAAAAAAAATTTAAAAAGTCCTATATGATATACACATCAGTGAGTTTTAGCAAATCTCTAAAGAATAGATAATTTTTCTCTTATGTATAGTGTCGGAGGCCATTGGAGATAGTTTGAATGAATTTGCCTAAGTCAATGTAGTAAGTTAACATACAAATAAAGCATACACACACACACACACAAGTGTATAATACATATAAACATAATATAAAATTAAACATAAATATAATGTGAAACTATTTAAAAATACAATAAAAATAAGCAAATTAAATTTGGAAATATAAGTGGGACACATCATCACTAAATCCATTTTAGCTCAGCAATGCAAGAATAATTTAATATTAGTAACTATATTAATATAAATCTGTATATCAACTCACTAATAAGAAAAAATGAAAATTTTAATATATTAATGAACAAAAGAAATAATTTTTTACCTTGAAGCCTCATGCTGTATAGTAAACAATTTGCAACATTACCATTGACGCTCACAATAAAATAAGATTATTTAAAGTTACTGTTTAATATTTTACCGAATGCTCTTGCCAGTTAAGACAAGACAAAATAATATATGTAAAAGTAGCACAAAGAAGGGATTAGACATTTATCATTTGCAAAAACACATCATTGCCTACCTGTGATCTCAAAGAAAGAAATTTACAAGCCATTCGAATTAAACAGAGTTTTGTGAAAAGTGATTACATGGAAGATCAATGTTAAAATTAATTTTCTGAATAGCAATATTGCGGAAACATCTAATTTACTCTAATTATCCTTTATCATCTTATTTAAGCACATACAATCTAATTTTATTGTAATAACTTATCACTATGGTTTAAAGGCATATTTTAAGTCCTGTTTGTAGCTAGTTGTGGCCAAGTGACAAGTTTCTGACTAATGAGCTATGAAAAGAAGAGTAGTGGGTGATTTCAGAAAAATTCCTTAAATAGAGGACACTGCTCTATTCTGTCTTTTTCCATGCTTGCTGTCTGAAATGCAAATGCAATGGCTGGAGCCTCCAGAAGCCATAATATTCTTCGAAATAACCTTGAGAATTAATGTTAAGATAGTAGAGAAATAATCCTGAAACATCTAGGCAGGGTTTCTGTTGAATTCTTGGAAATATTGGCCATGGATTGCCTACCTGTGAAATTCCTGTTTTTACATGTTTGAAACATTAACAGTTTTTCTTTTTTAATCACCAATTTTCTCACTCTTGGTTTTGCACATCTGAAATTTATCAAAATAATTTAAATATCAACACAATATAAGTATAAAAATAAATAAAAATAATTTATTTCACAACAGAAATTTATATTATATAAAGATACGAGCTGGGGATGGAATACAGGTAATTTTGCTTATCTGCTTATACTACCTAACACAATTCTTACAATTGTTTTTACATTTTTGAAGACCATTTTGTCTCAATGATCCTTTTTGTACTTTTGTTAATCATATTACTGAGGGACTAAATAAACATTGTTGAATTTATTGGTGATTATCATCCAAAGCCTGGATGATATATTAATATTTATATTAATATATTAATTATTAGAGGTATTAATTATTAGAGGTATAGCCTATATCCTATTTTTAGGAAGATCTAGACCTCATATGCTTTTCATTGTGATTTTAATAGAATTAAACAGTCATAGTGGTTTATATACCCTCTTAATATTCTTTAATATTATCATACCTGTCCTATGAAAGAAGACTTAGCTTATACTAAAAAATGTGACATAAAACCAGAATAAGCTTGAAAAACAAAGTTCTCCAAACATCTTTTTACTGAAGAATGCTGAACAGGAAGTCATTAATTGGTACCTCCGAAAATATGGATTATTTGATCCTCTTCTAGGCAATTCAAATGGAAAGAGTGTGTTTTTTCAGGGAAGAGGCAGGATAAAAGATATGAATTACTGAAAAGGAACCTTGGAAACAGCCCACCCACTCAACTGACACAATCTTACTCTAAATAATTTGAGGAGGAATTTCTTCCTCTATAATTCTCTATCATTCAAATAAATACAGATATCTGCAAAAGAGTTGTATATACCACCCAGAGGATGTTATTTCTTTGAAAACATTTTTCTGTGTTTACAAATTGGTAAGAAATTTAATTACATATGAAATTTCTCAGATAATAAACAAAAGCTAAATTACTTACACTATAATATTTGGTAAATATTATATAAAAATTAATTGCTTAAATTCAAATATGAGAGTTAATGCTATAAAATTCAGCATAAATAGTTAAATATTTTAATCAATAAACTGAAAACAACCATTCTTTATTGTAATTACTATTAGAAACCAATTATTTCCAAAACAAAATCCATTTTTGATCTTCGAAGTATGTGTACTTTGTTCTCTACATGCAAATGATTTCATCTTTTATGTTTCTCTTTATCTAAAATAAATTATTTGAAAATTACAACAATAATTTCTTTAATGAGAAAAATCAACATTAATATTAAAGATAATAAACAAAACTTTTGTAATTGTCATTAAAATGACAGCTGATTGATTGCTAAAGAAATAATATGACTCCGATAGATTTTGCCACATTACAATGGCCTCCTGTTGCTTTAGAAATGAAAATAAAAGTAAAATACATAGGAAAATATTTAGCAAAAACTGAGGTTTTCATTTCTACAGTAGAGTATTTTTCAATGCAGAGTTCTAATAAAATGCCTTCATTTTTCTTTGTTTAATGATGAATGCAATTTTAATTATTTATGTCTTCTGAAGTGCTAAATTGAAGTGGCATTTGCTTATAGCACTATTAATTTATATTTTGAATCATCTAATAGAATCTGATCTTGAAAATAGGAATATCTTAATCATCTTTGTTTGCCTAGATCTTATCACTATGCCAAGTTTTAAAATCAACTAATAAAGTTTACTATCTGAATATTTATGAATAAATTAAGTTATAAAAATGTAAATTTTATTAGTGGGAAAACTAGTGAAATCTGGATAAGATCAGTAGTTAATATTATTTTACTAATGTTATTTTTTTTAAAAGAATTTGTGGATGTACAATGTTGTGTAAGGTGTTAGCAGTAGAAAAGTCCTTGGAAAGAGTGTATAAGAATAATCTGTAATCCAGTTTCAATATTTCTGTCAGTCTGAAGTTATTTCGGAATATGAAGTATAAAAATAAATTAGGGAGAGAGAGAACAATGCTCTCCTTTCCTCCATTTCATATGAAAATACAAAGTTTGTAGAATAGCCAAAATAAATGTTCCAAAAAAGAAAAAAAAAAAAAAACAATGTTTGAGGACTTCTTTCAACTGATTTTAAGGATTACTATAAGGATATATTTTCAAGACAATGTGCCATACACATAAAGACATAAAAAATGATTGATCAAAATAGAGAAAATATAGAAATAGACTCACTGATTTTTGACAAAAATTCAAAGGCAATTCGTGGGAGAAATGACAGTCTTTTTAACAAATAGTGTTATACAATTGGATATTTACAAGCAGAAAAATGGCAGTTTTATGTAGTACCATTTTTAAAACCTAAATCTATAAAATTTCTAAGCAAAAACAAATAAAATCTTTGTGCTTTGAAGTTAGACAAAGATTTCTCATGTAAAATACCAAAAATATAATTCATAAAATAAAATGACAAATTGGATTGAATCAAAATTAACAATTATCCTCACCAAAAGACACTATTAATGCAATAAAAAATCTAAGAACAGATTGAGAGATTATATTGGCACATTATAAGTTGATAAAGGATTTGTGAGTAGAATAAGCGTCCATAACCCCTAAATAGAAAGATAGCAAATATTTTAGGTTTCACAGACTGTACAGTTTCTATTACAACTCCATAAATCTGCTATTGTATCATGAAGGCAGCTTTAAACACCATGAAAATGCATGAGCTTAGCTGTTTCCAATTAAACGTTATTTACAGAAACAGGTGGAGTGCTGGATTTGGCCTGTAGACCATAGTTTATCAGCCTCTGATTTAGATATAAAGAATTCACAAAACTCAACAATAAGTAAACAAATAGTGAAATAAAAAAAGATGAAAAAGTTGAACAAACAGTCCACCAAACAGGATTATCAAGCTTTTTTGTTGTAGTGGTTGTGTTAATAATAGGACAAATGCTCTTTCCAGCTCTCTATATCTCTAAGAGGAAACAATCCTAATTTATATTTTATTTGAAGTTTCTCTTTCCTAATTCTACTCAACTTAATGGCAGACAACTTAATTATGAAGAGTCTAATTTCACAATCACAAAAAACCATTTAGCATAAAAATATTAAGTATATATTTCTTAATTGGAAATCAATTTAAGTTTTATAGACTGCCTTGTACATAGTAAATAATAACTGAAATATTTATGCCAATCCAGTTATTAAAATTTGTTGTATAATATAGAACTAAAAACAAAAAGCTTAAATTCAAGTATGGAAGACAGGAATTTTAATTATGGGAATTGTAGGCATTTTTAGTGATATTATTGACACTTTCTGTTTATAATGATGAAAATTACAAAACTATTTTAAAATAATATGTTTATCTCTGAAACCTAAAAAATATAGTGTTTTTGTTTGTTTTAATATGGGTAGAAACTATCTTCAAGTGGGCAAGTTATAATAAGCTATATTTTAATGTATGTGTGTCTTTATCCAAAACATTATTTGGAAATTACTTATTGGTGTATGTGAAGTAGTAGAAATTAAATACAAAAGAATCCTGCCTTAGAGCATAGAAAAAGTCAATGCTAAAGTGATTTTGTCATTGATTACGTGGTGATTCAATATAAAACTATTTATTTTGTTTAATGGGTTCATATTTTTATTCAGTCATATATACTTTTTAGCCTAAATGATCTAAAAACCTACAAAAACATGTTTAATGCAAAATTAATAAATATTTGTTTCTCATGAAAGTTGGATTTAAAAAAGAATGATCTCTTTGGTGTTATGGTAGAAATATAAAGTTATTTATAAGGGAAATAAAATCAGTTATTATCAAACTGTTTAACAGCATATTTAATTCTAGAAGTCAATAAAATATTAGTGATACATAAGGAAAAGTAAGCAAAGGTGGTATATCTAGCCAAATTTACTCTCAAATATAAAAGCCATAAGCTGTTATAATCATTCAAAAGCTAAGGAATTGCTTCTTCCATGAGCTCTTTCTCACGTATTCTCAGATTATGAATTATAAACACAATCAGCATAAAAATCAATATAAATACTGTCTTATTTTTACATTAATATAAAATAATTATTATATAATATTAAAATTCTCTCACTTCTGGCATTCTTCAGAACATATATATTATATTTAGTGTGGGAAAAAGAAGATAAAAATTTAGCAAAGAGAATTTAGGCATACACCTTAGTCCTGAATTTAAATTGGACATAACGTTATGAATTCATTATCTATCTATCTATCTATCCATCCTGACATCAGTTGACATATTCACCCTAAGTCCATCAATTGGAAATAGAAAAAACAACAAGCCAAGTTGATAATATGCATTCATATTGCCCAAATTTTGGTCTTGGAATATCATTTTCCCCAACACTCAGATGAACTAGAACTTTATAGGGAAATGTCTAATTAGAGGTCTGGGGCAGAAAATGTATGATGAGTGTGGAACATTCGGGATGGCAAGTGTAAAGAAAGCTATCAGCGACTTCAAGGATCATGTCCAAAGCAAAACAACAAACAACAAAAAGGCCTCAAAAGCCACAGGAGCTACCCAGTGGACAGTCAGGATCATTTTTGCTTCAGTAAGAATAACTGTAGTGGATTAAAACATTTCAAATATGTTTTGTATAACTGAGTTCATATGCTCAAACAAAAAAACAAACTTTTCAACAAATTAGCCAAATTTGGAGAGTCATAAGGAAAGAATTCAGTGTTTTTTAAACAAATAAATAAAAAGAAAAAATTAATCATTTAGCCTGTCCTTCCTATACAAACTGCTCTGAAATATAAAACATTAGATAAGAGAAAGCTTTGTATTCATATACTTATTTCAACAAATAAATAAAGGAGGAATAGTATAATAAAAATGTCAGTAATGAGCTAAAATATCTAGGCAATAAGCATAATCAACTGATAAAATCATCAAAAGCAGTAACCAAATATGATATACTTCTTACTAGAGTAATTTAATGCCACCTGAGAAGCAGTTTTACCAAAAGGGAAAAAAAGATCTATATCTCAGTATCCATATAGATCTGCTAGATATAGATGCTAAGATGTAGATATCTTTTGATATATATAACTTACATAGTTATATATCTATTTACTTACACAGATATATTATATAACTAGATATATTTCTATATCTATTGATTTAAGGAGATATATATATATATTTATAAATACCTATTTATTATCTTTATCTATTGAATTAGATAAAGTCCCTATAATAAAGAATAAGTTGATAGTAAATACAGAGGAGAGAAAAACATGTTAAATTATTCCTTGGGTATATGTGGACATTCAAGTCTTAGATATTCTACAAGTCAAATGACCCAACTATTATTTACAGTATCAAACTGCAGGAAAAAAATAATTCATGAAGGGGACCACATAATAAAGAAGACTTAAAGTATTAACCATCCCTCCAAAAATGTAAAATTAAATATAATATTTAATAATGCCCAGCTGGGTTATAAAACTATAAAATAAAGCAGGGTCATGATTACTGGTAAACATGGATAATGGTCACATTATCTTCTTTGACAGAGATAGGGCATTTACAAGGCTTCTGTAATGGCTGGAAAGTCTATTTATTGATAAATATGGTGGTTATTTGTTCAACACATGAAAATTCATTAAGCTAACCACATGTCTTAAGCTTTGTCTGTGTTATATTACACAACATAAAAGCTTTCCTTCAACAGCATTCAAGGAGGTAAACTGCATAGCTCACAGAATCTTTAATAAAGTAGATGATCCAAGCTTAAAAATGAGATGAAACCTTCAGATTTTGGGTAGCAACAACCTTAGCCAATAACACATCACAGAAATTATGAACTCAGAACACTTGTGCCAATGCAACTGCCATTGTCATTTCACTGTCACAATCGTGACTGCTAGTTAATGGAGACTGTGGTCAGCCTGCTGGCAATGTCCTTTTGTTTCCCTCTCTCTAGCTTCAGAATCCTTGGGAGGAATGTCTGATTGGTCACCTATATCACGAGCCTGCATATATTAAAGTTCCTAGGAGAGATGAAAGTATCTATTCATATTTTCTTCTGATGTAGAAAGCAGACCCCGCCTCCCTTGAATACTTATCTTGTGAAGAATACGCAATTAGTTAGAGTAAGGGCTGTATATTTTAGGCTCCAATATCTGTATTAGGCAATAGATCTGTCTTAGTCTGTTTTCTATTGCTTATAGCATTAATAGCAGAATACCTGAAACTGAGAATTTTATAAAGAATAGGAATTTATTTCTTACAGTTATGGAGACTGGGAAGTGCAAGGTCACAGGAGCGGCCACATCTGATCAGAGCCTTGTTGTTGCGGACTCTGCCATGTCCCAACGTGGCACAGGGTACAACATGGTGAGGAGGCTGAGTGTGCTAACATGCCAGCTAAGTTCTCTCTTTCTTGTTTTATAAGGCTACCCCTTCGCCTTCCACAATAACCCATTAATCCATTAACGTTAATCCAACATTAAGGATCCAATCACCCCTTAAAGGCACCCCCTCTCAATACTGCCACACTGGGGCTTAAGATTCAACATGAGTTTTGGAGGGGACATTCGAACCATAGCAGGACTTGACAACTGCTATTTCTTTGTAGTTATCAGTTAAAACTAGTGTAAAAAAATAAATGAATAAAGTGAGTAGAAGTGCAATCATGTTAAAAGAAGGTAGATTTGGTGACATAATAGCAAATAACTAGAGGATCTCACCACTCTATAGGCCACAGCCCATTTCTCTGGGACCTGAAGGTATCAGATTATGTCAAGAGGACATTTTACATTATAGGAAGAGAAATCAACACAGGTGGTGGTCCTGAGGCAAAATAAAAAATGCAAAGAAAGAGGTGTCTCAGATGACACCGAGGAAGTAGGTAAAACCCAATTAAAAGGCCTGGAAAACTGCATTATGGATTTTATAATTTATACCTTGAAAACCAATTGAAATATTTAAACAGTAAGGTTATGTGAAAACATACATAACACTTTGCTGTACATTGTGTTGACTCATTTTATGATTAATATTCTTTATCGTTTTGAGAAATTATCATTCTATCTCTAGTTTACTCACAATTTATGATTAATGGATGCTGAACGTAATCAAAGACCTTTTAAGATCTACTGGAACTATCAGTATGTTTTTCTTATTTGACTGCTGATATAATGTATATATAAATACATTTTCTAATATTAATCAATCTTAAGAGTTCTGGGAAATATCTGCTTCATAATAACATTTATACTTTTAATATGTTGTCAAATTCTACTTGTTGGCACTTTATTTTGGATTTAGACATCTAATATACTTATGAATGAAATTGTTCTGGAGTTTTAAATGTATTTTTCATCTTCTGTTAACAAGTTTAGACAAGCTTTATAAGATTCATTATCTGCTTTCATATTTTCTCCATTATATAAGCATGAGGATTATATGTCTCTTCAAATTGTATAAAAATTCTACCAAAATAAAATGAACTAAATAAAATAAACTAATAAAATATCTGGGTCTGTCTTTAGTCTTTTACCAAGTTTTGTCACCCTTCTTCAATTGTTCTTCAAATCCATGCCTGTCTTCTCTTAAACTCATGTTTCTCTTGATGATTAATAAAATATAAGCCCTTTGGATCAGCTCTCCTCCTCCCAGAGTGTGCTGTGTTTTCTCTCTATTTCCTATCCCCTTATCCATACTATCACTCTTTTTCTGTACCACAAACTTTTCCACTAACACTTGGGAGTTGACAAACACTTCCCTTAGCAAATATTCCACTAGCCCCAAATGCTTCTTTGACTATTTCAAAAAAAGAAAATTATATGTTAATTTTAAAGTTAACTACCTTATAATGACTATCTTGTGTCTGCTTTCTATTGGAAATCATTTGAATATTTGGTTTCAGCATGGAGGTCTACAGTTTCAGTTGATCCTCTAGATGGGTACCAGTCATTTGTGACCTTAAGTGTGTCTTGATGTGGGTTAGGTAGCTGAATGTAGGTTCACAGCAATAAGTAGTTGAAAAGCAAGAAAGCATTTTGGGGGCATGTTGCTGAAGGCATGGGTATTCTGCTGCATTTTTCCATTATTTCAATTGGATATTTCTTAGCATCAAGCAATGGCTTTAAAATGGTGTCTACTGAGAGCTCAATCAATTCCATCTGTAGTTCTTTAGGTGCCTTCGTGATATCAACTAGCTAAGGCTGAAATGCTAATTTGAGTGTGATGCCATGATTCTCAAAGTCAGCCTTTCACTGTATTCTCCAATTAATAGGTATATAATAGCTGCGTATTCTTCAAATGAGTCACATATATCATCCTGCTCATCAATGACCTTTGCTAATTGGGGAAAATGTTCATCTGAAATTTCCTTTTAGAGAAAAAGTGTTTTGAAAAAAGGTTGGATTTTTTGCCACATATCATACATAGACTTGGTTTTATGTTGAAAAGAAATATTCAAATTGTTTTGATTTGACATGATATCACACAGAAATGCTGCATTCCTATAGAAATCTTCATTTAATAATTCACATTGCTGATTCTGTTTTTCATGAAATTTATCTATCTGTTCTCACAGAGATAAAATTTTAGCTAACACCAGTGCCTGCTCTAGCCAATGCACTTTAGAATGATATGGCAAATCCTCAATGAATACCTTATCATTCAACTTTAGCATGTTACGAAACTGACTGATGCCGTGTTGCATTTGCCCAAATATAGTTAACAATATTTGTAACTTGTTGCAAAGTGTCACTTAAAATACTAGCTTTAGCACATAGATTTTGCTGATTAAGATACAATAAAAACAAATGAGAGCACCTGGATCTGTTAATATGTTTTTTTATCTCTTCATGTTTTCCTGTCATGGAAGGTGCACCGTCTGTACACACACTCATTAAATTCACCAAATTCAATCCAACTTCAATCCAACTTCATAATATTTATCTTGAAAGTTGTTGAAGATATCTATCCCCTG
Organism: Propithecus perrieri; assembly: GCA_963574695.1. Taxonomy (NCBI): domain Eukaryota; kingdom Metazoa; phylum Chordata; class Mammalia; order Primates; family Indriidae; genus Propithecus; species Propithecus perrieri. The sequence continues at coordinate 17,192 of CAUYRB010072458.1, read as the reverse complement.
TGTTCTGTTCACAGGAATGTACAAAGCGAGTTACTCTTCATAGCAAAGAAAATCTTCTGTTATGACCCAAATGAAGTATAAAACCTGTACCAAGTCAATAATATCAATTGATTCATCCAAAGAGATTGAATAATATATATTTTCCTTTCAAAGTATTGCATGAAGTTGTTCTGTTAAGTTGAAGGCTAGTTCATGCTGCCGATCAGTTATGGCTCTCCTTGAAAGAGGCAGTTGTTTGTGCTTCAAAACATTATTGGAGTCTATGCATCCTACAACATTTTACAATGCGTTCTTTTACAATTTCTACATCACCGAATGGCTTCCCTTTTCCCCCCAGTATATAAGCTACTTTATAAGTTGTTTCAGTGCCATTATTTCATGTCTTATTCCTGCTTGAAAGAATTATCTTTGCTTTTGCTTTTCGTCTTTTAATTGCTGCAATACAACCTTTCATGCCTGTCCCTCTAACTTAAAATATTTGTGGTCCCTATGAGTGTTATAATGCTGATGAGCACTGAATTTTTTTAATATTGATATTGCAGTATCACAAAACAAGCTAATCATCTGATCTTTAGCAGAAATAAGATAATATTACAGTTCCCAATCCTCATTAAAAAGTCTGTTTTCTTCCTTCAGCATTCTCTTAGTCTTCTTTGATATGATGGGCTGTTAAGCAGACAGAATTAAAAAATCTGTCAAGCTGTGCAACTATTCACAAATTCCACTTCAAACAGAAACACAGTGCACAGTTGTCAAAAGCTGATAACAGACTGGTGTACTCTACCCCCACAAACCCTACCAACCAATCTCATGTGGTAGTGGTGCCAATGAGGCAGGGGAAGTTAGAACTAAATCGTGAATGTAGCAGCCATCAATTTAGCCCTTATGGCTTATTAATGTTCTAATTTTGCTAATCAATCTGGGAGGATTATTTCATTGAAACTTATGTTATTATTTGGTATTTTAAATACATTCATTTTAAAATAAAATAAAAATATAAAAGATGAACAAAAATGTATTAATAAAAATAAAAGTATTTGTTCCGTAAAATTTGGATTCAGTCCAAAGGTGCTCTTAAGGACCTAGAAGGCCACATTGGCCTTAAGGCAGCAGGTTACCCATCCCTGCACTATACTATACTGGCCTATTCAGAGAATGCAGAAACCAGAAAAAATTCCACACACACACACACACACACACACACACAGACATAAAAATAAAAGAGAAATTCCGTTTAATGGCATGCTAGATAAATTTTACTTTTAATAAAATTGTACCTTACAGATGAAAATAATTTATATAAATATGAATTTATATGTGTATAGCATGTATGTGTGTGTGTGAATTCAGAGAAAATGTCAGAGTATATGATAAGTTGGTGATAAAAACAGAGGAAGTATTAAAACAGATTTTTCAGGTTTACTTTGTCAGTTATCTTAACCCATTCTGTGGGTAAGGTTTGTATTATTATATTTTTAGTTAACTGTAAAATAATAATTACATAAAAATCCCCTATATCACTTAATATGTGTTCAAATTATAAAAGAATTGATACAAATCAAATATCCATCTCAGGATTTTAAAAATTTGGAGTTTACACAAAACTCTATGAACATATAATATTCATAATATGATGTTATAACATAATGAGCACTTTCTCAGTGTCATCATAGTGTTTCCTTGGGGTCCCAGTTAGAGAAGGATGAGAACTGTTTTCACTAATGTAAGTAACAGAGTGTATTAGGCAAATGATCTCCAAAAAACACTTTCAATGATACTCATTTAATGTGCCAACACACAGATAATGTCAGATCTTGACTGTACCACCTAAGCCAAATTGCTAGACCTTACTGCATCTAAAAAAATGTAAGGTGAATAAAGATTCTCTTTGATTATATAATACAGGAATAATCAAGTCGCTTGAGCTGTAATTTAGTTCAAATGTAAAATGATCAGATTTGATAAGGTCAGTTCCTATATAGATTGATGTGGGTTACTAAGAAATCAATGGCAAAAGAATTATTGAGCAAGTTAATGAGTAATCAATGATGTTACCCGTGATATGGACCTAAGCCAGCTCTGAGTGCAGTGGGAAATATTCCAGATTCAAAAACATTAACATTTCACAATTGCAGTTTAATTTAATCAAAATTTTAAATAACTGGTATATCTGCCATCATTTTTTTTTAATTTTATCAGAGCATTTGACATAAAAAATTTATATTGAACAATTACAAAGTGTTATAGAAAGCCAGACATGATTCTAAGTGCTTTCCGTGTGGACAGTTTTATGATGTAAGTACTATCATGATTATCATTTTTTTATTTCAAGATATTGAGGGGATACAAATGTTTTTGTTACATAGATGCATTGTATAACGCTGAAGTCAGAGCTTTTAGTGTCCCCATCACCAGAATAGTGTTCATTGTACCTAATAGATCACCATTTTAAAAAGAGGAAAAGAGTTATGTTTAGAATTTATGTGTCTGTAGTCATTTCTTCTACTTTAAACAAATTGCTGTTTTGTCAATAAAATCATAAGAGCCAGATTTTATTTTGGCATCTAATTTTTATTAATCTAGTCTATTAGCATATATTCTTATAATATTTAAGATGAATCTTAGGGAAAAAACAACTTCTCTGATCACGTATCTATTCACGGAGTAAGTAGATCCTGGTTTTAAAGGATATTTGCACATGCCAAAATATTCATGCTTCATGAATAAGATAAAAATAAAAGCTTGTGTGGATAGAAAATTAATAATTTAATTATATTTCACATTTAAAGTCTCTATTAATAGTTATCATATTCTTAAAAATTTTGGAGCATAGCTATATTTTAAAAAATGGAATTGAGTACTAGCTTGACCAAATCTCCCCTAAACCGCCTACACATTTAACCAAAGATAGCAATTTTCATATAAAAAAGTAGTCTCTTTGTGCTACAAAGTGGACAACTGTAGATATTACCACAGTATAAATCAAGGCATTTGGCAACTGAATGAGGAAAGACAGGGCAGTGTTATTGTTTGCTCGCATGACCCAGTAGAAATGGGAAGATTCCTTACTCAGAGCACAACTATTGCCCTATCATTTCAAATTCAAGCATTATATCTCTGATTATTAAGTCAGTCTATCTAAATGTAAATTATTATGTAATTTTATATTATTTTCTACTTTTTAAAAATTTATTTTAATTATTATGAATACATATTAGTTGTACATATTTATGAAGTACATATGATATTTTGATATAGTGATACAAAGTGTAATAATCAAATCAGAATAACTGGGATATCCATCCCCTCAACCAAGTATTATTTCTTTGTGTTAGGAACATATCAATTCCACTCTTCAGTTATTTTTAAGTATACAATAAATTGTTGTCAACTGTAGTCTCCCTATTGTGCTACCGGACATTAGATCTTTTAAGTAGGTTATAAATTTACAACAGTTGCCAAATCCTGTGCCATGTTCCAAGAGTTGAGTTAAGAAACTTGTCTCTTAATTGCTTTCACATTTAGAAACCATGGTTCTTGCTGAGTACAAAAGATGTAATGGGTATTTATCAGCTCTAAAGGGGAGTTGATGTTACAGTCATATTTATCAAATTTAATCAACAGCAATTTATTCTAAAACAACAGGAACCAAAAACAACATTGTTCTTTCCCAAGTGGTAAATTGTGTTGTTTTACTGGTATACTTTTACTTGAGATGGGAAGAATATTTATTTGAAGTTCATTCTATTTATCTAAAGCTAAAAGAGTCTATTTTCAGTGTTTATTTTATGAGACTTCTCTTAAATATTGATACAATTATTACTGGTAGATTTAAGATCTGTAATTGTGGAGTAAAGTACCTCCAGAAATACATTTATGCCTGCATACAAAAAGCTTCTGCAAATGCAAGTCCTGAATGTTGTTACGGCATTCTGGAAGTGAGAAAGTTTTATTCTCCAGTGGAATATATTAGTATTAAATTTACATCTGAATCATTCTTTAAGTCAATAAGAAATATGATAATATAATAATTACGACTAAAAGACAAGCACCATGTATGATATAAAATTAATTTTGACAATACATATAGCATTTTCTTTGATAGTACTACTTAAAAATACATATATTATATCATTGCTCATCTATTTTGGATACATTATTCTGACCTAAAAGCAAACAAAACTGATGAGAAAAAAAAATTTTAAACCTTATCTTCATAATGAATATATAATACTCTGCGATAATTCTGGTGTTTATTGAGTTACATTTTCACATTTTTCATTAAAAATACACAGAATAAGAATGGCAAAAAAATCATTCCATTATCAAAGTAATTAGTTTTACCATTTTTTATGACTTCAGTCAAGAAATGCAGTAATTACATGGTGAATTTTCACTTTTTAAAGGTGACATGTTAATTTATAATTACCTACATTGATTTCAAAACTCAATTTCTACATTGTGCACATGAATTTCTTCATATATAAATATAATATATAGAATAACATATTCTGGACATAACACATTCTGTGTACACTAAAATCAGTTTATATTCAAAGAAATTTTAATTAAAGTTTATCTTTTAATCAATCATTTATCTATATAAATCAATGGTTTTCTATTTGAACTCTACCTAAGAGATAAAACAATTTTTAAAAAGTATAATATTTATGATGAATTTTTTATTGGCATCAATACAACACGGTATCTGCCTCTTTAACATTCATAGCAGAATGTTCTTATAAGCATAGGCTAGTCTAAAATACACATAAAGTTCTTTTTTCCTGTAAATGGCCCCCAAAGCAGTCACCTGTACTATAGCTTTCTTACTGAAATAAATAAATGTGTAATCTAGGAGAATTAAAACAATGTTTTTTACTAGTTCTAAGTAAGATTTAGAAACTAAAAAAGTAAATACTCCAAAATTCGTTGCAAATGAATAAGGATACAGTCCCAAACTTTTATAAATTTTTATAAGAAGAACACTGACTTTTTAGTTACTCATTTAGTCTATGTCTTTCACTGTTCGTGTAAGATTAATGTTGATTTCTCCTAAAAATTGTTATAAAAATCATGTTTTATTAACAAATCTTAATTTATTGTTTAAAGTTGTGATGAATATTGTTCATTTCTAATATATTCATTTTACCCTATTTTTCTAACTTTTTTTGAATTGAAATAAACACAAGAGGGAATAAAACAATTAAATATAATGGATATTTTCGCTTTTCGTGAATAAACAAAAACATACAGTTTAGGTTGTATTTATTTTGGACCAAAGCTGTTTCCCATTTTAATCATGTATCTTTTGCAAAACCACTGTTCATTTGCAGTCTCAGTAGACTTCTGCAATGTAAATTGAACCTCTTGCCAGAGGGAGTCAGCTTTCTCTGACTTAAAACTGTATGTGTGCATTAGAAAGGAAATAAAAAATCCTATGGAGGTACATTGTTTATTTAGTCCAGATATTTTGATAAATCTTTAAGACTTTGGGTTCAAGAACAATTGAAATTTCCATTATTTTGAAAGAAAATGGTCCTTACTTACAGGCACTCGTTCACCATAGCTACTTACACACTACTAATAGTAGAATTAATAGGCAATATATTTCAATGGAAAGAGGTATAACACAATAACTATTTTCCTTCATGAATATGTGAATCCGGGTATAAATAAATAAAAGAAAGAAAATAAACCAGGACCTGAGATACTGCACAATGTAATAGTTTCAGTTGTCCTTGTTTCCAGGACGATGAAAACAATAATTTCTGAGTGCTAACTCAAGCTAAAATGTCATTAAAAATTGCATTTCACAAGAAGTCAGAAGAAAGTGCATATCATCGTTAGAAGTTTTATTTAAACATCTTCGACACACTTTATGAGCTACATAGCTGCTTTAAAATAAGAAAGAACAATAAGTATAAATTGAGTAACACAATTAAAATGGTATATGCGTTAACAGAGTAGTGATCTTACGAAGGAAAATCTTTAAACTCTCAACCAATATACCAATTGACATTAGGCCCACTTTTAATTGTGTGGGTGTTTTTTGTTTATTTATTTATTTATTTATTTTGGGTTTTTTCATAGCTCACTGCAACCTTGAATTCCTGGGCTCAAATGAACCTCCTGCCTCAGCCTCTCAAGCAGCTAGGACTGCAGGTGTGTGCCCCCATGCTTGGCTAAGTTTGTTTTTATTTTTTGTAGAGATGGGGTCTTGCTAAATTGCCCAGACTAGTCTCCAACTGCTGGCCTGAAACAATTCTCCCACTTCAGCTTCTCAAACTCAAAGTGCTGTTATTAAAGGCATGAGCCACCAAGGTAGGCCAGTGTGGGTATTGTTAGATTATTACTTGGTAAGACTTTTTTGCAGGAAATCATTAAGATAATATGTAATTTCTGAATTACTCCCAAGGATTCCTTTTGATCCTATTTTACATTAAACATTATTTTAATACTGTCATATTAACACGTTTGTAAGTCAGCTTTGGTTCATACCTCCAAAACAGGTAGTAAGTGTATATGAAATATGCCTTAAACATCATAGTATATTTATAAATATTATACTGATATCTCCCTGTTAATTAAATAATGACTTTATTATAAGCACTACTGTTATATGATATAAATACTGCTGTTTGGCTACAGTTTTGTTTCATATTGACTCTGTGAGATCAGCTCATTACATAAACAATGAATACCAAAGTTCCTACAGCACTGAGTTGCAGATGCTGATACCAACAACTGCAGGCTGAGCACCTTATCAGAGTTAACTGCACAATCATGGCCTCCTTGTCTTTACGTTCTAATACGGATACAGATAAATTGTTTTGAAAGATGATACTGAATTTAAGTTTCACATTGTATGTTTAATTTATATTCTGATACACATTAAAGAATTTAACATGTTGGAGATGGAAATGCCAATCAATCAAATACACTATTTAAAACCGAGGCACCATACACAAGTTAAGAGCACACACTCTGGAGACTCTGTCCCAATCTGAGCTCTACCATCTTACCCAACTGTGGGTAATTGGGAATTTATTTAATCTGGCCAGATCTCAATTGTCTCATCTGTACAATGAATATAAAAGAAGTAACTACCTGGTATTCTTGTTTACAAGGGTTGATGGAGTTATTATTGATAAAGAATGTAGAGCCTTAAATACTTTAAGTTGGAAGCTTCTCAGGTATGCTCATGGAATAACACAGGTCAGGGAGGTATATCACAGTTAAGGAGAAGAGTAGGAGATGAGGTGAAGAAAAAGTTCTCACTTGGGGACTATATCCTATCAGCACTTGTAGGTCATGGTCAGACCTTCATCATTTACTCAAAATAACATAGGGAGACATTTGAAAGATCAATAAAAATAGTGACACGCTATAGTTTGCATTTTAACATAATTGTTTTGACAGCTTATTCATATTATACAGGAGAGGAGCAAGAAGAGGAGTAGGAACACAGGCTAGTGGAATACTGCATGAGTGAAAGCAAAAGATATGGAGGATTGGGTAAGGGTGGGAGATGTAAAGAGGCATTGGTAACAGTTTGCTTCTATTTTTATATATCTATACAGCTGTATTAGTTGACTGATTTAGTTGTGAAATGTTAGAGAAAGGGAAAAGGCAATGAATATTTAAAGGTTCAAACTAAGCAATTGTATGGATGCAGTTGTCATTTACTGTAATTAGGAAAACTGCAGGAAGAACAGGTTCGGAGGTGGGGAAAGATCAGGAATTCCATTTTAAATATAATTTGTGAAGCCTATTAAATATCCACGTGGAAGTTTCATATGAATAAATTTGGGATATAATTTTAAGATCATAAGCAAATAGTTGCTGTTATAGACTGAATTGTTTTTCCTGAAAAATGTATGTTGAAGTCTTAGTCCCTGGTATTGCAGAATTTGACTCTATTTAGAGATAGGGCCATTAAAGAGGTAATTAAGGTTAAATGTGGTAATACAGGTGGACTCTAAATCAAAATTATTGGTATGCTTTTAAGTAGAGAGGGGGAGACACCAGGGATGCTTGTTTAAAGAGATAATAAATAACATGTGAAGACACAATGAGATGGAGGCCATCTGCAAGCCAATGAGAGAGGCCTTAGGTAAAACCAAACCTGCTGACAACTTGATCTTGGACTTCTATTATAGTTTCCAGAACTTTGAGAAAATAAATTTCTGTCGCTTAAGCCACAACGTCTGTAGTATTCTGTTATGGGAGCCCTAGAAATACTATTAACAGATGCTATTTATATCTCCAAGTAAATGAGTATGGATAAAGGGAAAAATGCCTTCTTTGTAAACATTTAGATATTTGACTAGTAAGGTGGAAAAGGAGAGAAGATTGAGAGAGAGTGGACGCTGGCATAGTAGGGAAAATAGGTAGGTATAGTATGTAAGGGGAGAATATACTATCCTAATGATTTTATTATGATAACGGGAAAAAACCAACTGCCTATCTGTGCTTTGTAGAAGAGAAAACAATTCCAACTGGATTTTATCACTGGTAAGCATTTCTGTATTATGGGATGGGATGAAAGTACGGAAAATCTCCCACTCTTCTATTATTGAAGTAATTACCTTATTGTATTCTTCATTCATCTGTTGGAGCAATAGTATTATTTGGACATTTAAAGAAAAGCACAAATCTGTCATAAGAAGATCTGAAAGATTGTCTGTAAATATCTGTTATTAATAAATAGTTTTTTGGTGGTAAAATACAAAGTTACTTTTAGAGAAGATGGTATTGACTGATCACTGTCTCACAGTATTATAAAATTTTTATTCACCTCCACAGTTGTCAATTGTAATAGGTCCTGAATGAGAAGACTGGGAAAAACATACCAAATTGATTAATATAGATAACAATACGCCTCGCTTGTATCTATTTATATATGTATGCATGCATGTATATATAATAAGTATATGTTAGCATGTACTTTGCATACTGTTTCCATTTCATTTTACTTTTGCATCCTACCTTTATTTTTTTTATTTTTGTTATTGGTATTCTATCTTTCTATTTGGTAAGGGAAACATTATTTTGAAACATGTACTGTAGAATTATCTAGATATTTATTTTAGTTAAATATTAGAGCAATTGATGGTGATGCATCATACTGGACATTGAAATAATAATAATTGAGAATGTTTTATATTTACTGTATTTCTGTTTTCAGTGAGTTTATAAAACAGGCAAATTTACTATTAAACTGATTCACTTTTCATATGGAGTGCATGCATTCCCTGAATATCAAACATGAAATGCCCCAAAATAAGCCCACACATTTATGGTCAATTGATTTTTGACAAAAGTGTCAAGAAAACACAATGGGGAAAGGACAGTCTCTTCAGTAAATGGTTCTGGGAAACTGGCTATTCACATGCAGAAGAGTAAAATTAGATCCTTATACCATACTCAAAAATCAATTCAAATTGGATCAAAAACTGAAATATAAGACCTAAAACTGTAAAATTACTAGAAGAAAACTTAGAGTAAAAATGCCACAACATTGGTCTTGGCAATGATTTTTTGGACAGGACTCCAAAAGCACAGGAAGCAAAAGCAAAAATAGAAAAATGGAGTGCATCAAACCAAAAACTTCTGCACAGCAAAAGGAACAGTTAAAGTGAAGAGACAATCCCACAGAGTGGAGAAAAATATTTGCAAACCATATATCTGGTAATGTGTTAATATTCAAAATATATAAGGAATTCAAACAACTCAATTCAAGAAAACAAATAACCCAATTTTTTAAAAATGGGCCATTTATATTTTTAAAGTTAAACAAAAAAGGAAAGCATAGCAGGATGAATAGTAGAATTGTAATTCTACTCCTGAATTAGCCAAGTAGATATGCAGACTGCCTCTTATTTCTTCTTTTTCATAGTTGATCTGCACAGTTGGATTTCCTGAATTATGAAAAAGGGAATATATCAAAAATATCAACTGGAATTTTTATAACAGTAGGCTTTTTGATTGATATCCTATTGTTCCAAATTTCAGCTTTCATAGAAAGTAGTAATTATTGCAGACTATTGAATGACCCAGAAGTAAAATAAACAAGAGAAAAGGATGTGCTAAGAAATTTTTTACTCAGGTAAACAAGATTTTACTTTGATGACAATAGCCATATAGGACTTATTCAAGTTTCTCATGTTTTTAGATTCCTCAGATAACTTTGACTATTAAATCAAGCCTATATATGGTTCTATTTTTATCTATCAAAGTGTAGTTAGACTTACACTACCTAGAATTCAGTTAACATTCTAACAACCAAAAATAAAATATCTAATATGTTTTTGATGGCCTGTTATAATACTACCCTAAATAATATTTCTAGTGACAGCCTTAACTAAAATCTATCAGTCTACAGATGCCTTTTGCCACACTAATTATGGACGGGTATTTCTGTTTCCTAAATTCTTCTAATTATTTTTTTATCTTGTAATTGCCATGTCAAGTTTTCAAAGGCATTTTATTCAAAGTCCAATTGAAATGCTTACACATGTATTCTCTGATGTCCCCAGCTTAAGGTACTAATTTGATTTTCTGTCTGCTTTCTAACCAATTAGAATGCAAACTTCATGAGTGGGGAGAATAGATGTCTTATTTATCATACTACGTGCAGTGTCTAGTGTTGATAGTGTGTTAAGTAAATGAATGCTTGCTAGGATGAATGAGTAAATGAACAATTAGTGAATTAGCTTTTTATTGTTTATGTAAGAAGGAAAGCTTTGGAAATAACACTAAATCAGTCAAATTACAGTTGTGATATGGACACAAAAATACCAATGCACTTTTGACAAGTAGGTTAAATTATTTTGCTAATTATTTCTTTTTCATTAACATGAATTCAGTTATTTAATACTAATATAGTCCTACTCTACAAATGCTGGTATAAATATTAAGGAAATATTCATACCACCAGTCCAGTGACATCTTTATACTCACAACCTGGAAATTTTCTACACCATAACTTGGAAAAGTTTGGAAAACCATATAAAGTTGAAGCCAGTAAAAGATCAATCTGATGGATGCTTTAATTCAAGCATTTCGTACACAGTGATATATTCTGATAATTTAAGGTAAAGAAGACTTAGTGCCTGGCAACTTTTTTTTTTTTTTTTTTTGGCCAAGACTTTAGGCAAAAGAAAAGCACTACTACCAATAGTATAATCATATAAACCACGAGCATTCTTTACCTTTTAGTACTAATTCTTTTGGTTTTCTGCCATCCACTTTTGATCCTTCTCTACATCTAGAGGAGCAATTTAAGCTTCAACTATGAAACATGGAAGACTTTGAAAAAGGTGTATTAAATGTTCTTATCATAACCATTTTGATTTTTTGTTATAACTCAAAAGTACATAATTGTTACAAATTATATACTTGAGAAAATGAATAACAAAAATATATTACTCAGGAATATTTTAAAGATATTATTAAAATAAAATATGAAAGTTCGGTCTAATCAAAACTGATGTGTATTCCTCAAACTGCCCACTAGATTTGAATTCTTTCACCTAACAGTGAAGCATCTGTTCCATATAATAACTTTGTTTAAATATACTGTTTACAATAAAACTCTAGAGATAGAACCTGTATTTTAAAAGATTCATTTAAACACATTGTATTGCATTAGAATTGAAATGGGGACTTTCTCAACTTCCAGGGCATTTTAAAACTTTAATGGAGTATATTTTAAAATATACCAACAAACAAAAAAAAAAGAGATAAGACAAGAAAGAAAAGAAAAATAGATTTAAATATTTGCCTAAAGTTGAGTTTTCTCTTGGATAAGAACATAGAGAATAGAGTTTTAGTGCACATACTCACACTGAAACATTTTAGTGTTTGCTATAAAATAATGATTCTTGATGAATGTTTCTTTTCATCATTTATGAAATAATTCTTAATTTATCTTTTACTTCCCTTTGGAAATATATTTTTTCCAGACACATCAATCCAGTTAAAAATGGCATCCCATGAAAAAGAAAAATAAACAGGTCATGTCTAACACATTTACACTTTACTTAATTAAATAGCAACACTGAAGTAATGATACATAAATTGTTAGAATGTCCATGAAATGAAAAATAATTAGGCTATGTCATACATGTTTAAAAACAGTTAGTAGAAAATATCATTAAGGTGACATTTCCTTTTTTTAAATCAAGAAATACTGTCTTACAAAGAAAAAATAACAAGCAGGATGACAAAGAATTATGGTTCTAATCTGCTCACAAACAAAAAAAATACTAATTCATAACACATTTTTAATTCTGTTGTTTGGTTATTTGCTTTATTGAAAAAAGAGAAATATTATTATATTTCAATTCAAATATACTGATGTGTGGCTCATAGGAGACATTTGTTATAAATGAGGAATTCATTTTCTTTATTGTCTTCCTCCTTAAGACTAATGTTTGCTGGGAATTATATCTCCATTAAATGATTAATATCACAAATGGTGTACATTTTATTATGAGTTTTTATTGCTGCCATTTTTAACTCAGGTTTGTATTGCTCATATATTAGGTAAAAACAATCAAGGGAATAATCATGTTCTGATAGAATCTTCCTAGTGTTAATATATTTTTGTTACCTTAACAAATTCAATAATTGTCTGAATGCCAACCCTAAAGGGCCTATGATTTAAAAAGGTGGGAAGATGACTCTTTCACTCTTTCAATTTGAGAAACTAGTAATTAAAATTTCATTTTGCATATATATATATTAGTTATTTCATGTTAGCATACCCATATAAAAATTAATAAAAATATCATTAAAATTTACTTGCATTTAGAGATACATTCCTAAAAAATAGGACTTTTTATTCTTCTGATAAAATATATGATATTGACTGGATTAAATATGTTTTTCAGAATGAAACCAGTTTTGAATTTGTATAACACTTATTATTTATTTTTGCCTTAGTGACTAATAATCACAACATCTAAAATAGCAAACTTTGTTAATAATAAAATTAATATTATGTGGACTAAATAATGTATTTTTATTAAGTATTCCTTCCATATCCATAGTTAATTATGTGAATAGAAATTTGAGCATACTTTATTATTCTGATCCCCCTAAAATAGAGTTCGTTAGAGCACAGTGTTCAAGTTCTTTAGTTTTCACTGCTTAATTTTCTACATTATAGTTTTTTTATTCAAATCATTTGGTAAATATTGGCTGCATACTCAAAATATACCTAAAATAAATATTTGAAATTATTTTGATACATTTAAATATACCATCTCTTTTAACTAGATCTGGGAACCATTGGGATTAATAATTACACAAAAAATAAGATTTTTAAAATTCATTTAACAGGTTCGGACATGGTTGCTGATGCCTGTAATCCCAGCACTTTGGGAGGCCAAAGCAGGAGGATTTCTTAAAGCCAGGAGTTCAACACCAGCCTGGACAACATAGTGAGAGCCTGTCTTTACAAAAAAGAAAGTTAAATTCATTCAACAAAACATAATGGCCACCCCATGGCAAAGGGTTTAATGGTTTAATCCCAGATAGATAGATAGATGCGAATGTTGTGTTTCTCCGTTCTCTCTTTATTATAATATTGCTCAGATTTACCTCATTGCTGATCCTCTTGACTACTCCGTAAGTCACACTGAGAATACTCACCCTGTTTCATTTATCTTCCAGAGAGTGATTTATGAAGATTATGATTTATTTTTTATAAAACTGGAATTTACTTAAAGCCAGATTTTTTCAAAGAAAGGAAAATTACATGCTAATCTCTCTCTCTAGTTTCAATGCAGGATTCCTGGAAAAAATATTAACCAAAAATCCATTTTATATAGAAAAGGAAAATTGTAGGTGTGGGGGGGTCATCTCTCACACAGTGAAATATTACACCTTTGTACCGTTTGCTGTCACAGGTAGTACCGTGACTAACTTTAACATGGTACACCATTGAGAACAGAGGGGATTTCTGGACCTGTGTTGCATGTGACCTGTAGAAGTTTTTATGTACATGAAATCTTATGAGTTAGTGCTGCTAAGACAGGGGCAGGAGATTCCAGGTTGGTGTTGTTATTAATTGTCAGTGCTAGTCAGAGAACAACACTGTTGAACTGCTGGCTGATTACATACACACACACACACACACACACACACACACACACACGCGCACACACAAGAAAATTGAAAAAAAGAAAATATTTGAGTAAAATAATAGCCAGATTTCTCAATGTTGCAAAAGTGAATCACAAATAAGAAAAGGAGAAGGTTAAAATAAACCATGTGGCATTAAGTAGTATTTGGAAGAATAAGTGTGAACTTATCTGAGATAAATAGATAGTTGGATAGATTAATAGGCAGATAAATGATAGATTATAAACAGATAGATATATGTTTCAGTATGTTTGTATTCATGTATGCATATTTATTTTAGACATCTGTCTGATAAAGGGTCAAGGAGCAACAATGCTCTAATAGTTCTAGAAACATCTAGTGTTTATATGTTGGATTTTAAACGCCTTTTTGTACAAAAAGATACCAAGGCTCATGGATTCTTGGGCTTGGACAGCAAAATACAAGATGATTCTGGAATATCTTGTGACAGAGAGTTAAGAAATACTCAAAGAATGATAGATACACAATCCAATACAATGCCACTCAAAACCCCTGCTTGTTTTGTGTATGTGCACATATTTATGTGTATGTGTGCGTGTGTGTGTGTGTGTGTAAAAATTGACAATCTGATTTAAAAATATCTAGTATGTAATTAATAATATTACAAATAATCTTGGGGAAAAAGATGAAGGATTATTTTTCCATATATCTATACTTATATAAAGCAATGAGGATTAAGAAAGTGTGAGATTTGCCAAGGAATTGAGTAGAGGAATAATGAAGCAAAATAAAGAGTCTGAAAGATTCTCACATATACAGATCCTCAACAAAAGGAACGAGTGGGCAGAGCAGCAGGGAATGGATATCCATTCAAAGGAAAAGATTATGTTTCCTACTTCTCAACATGAACAAAAATCCTTTCCATGTGGGGTGTAGACCTCAATGTTAATGAGAAAAAAATAAAGCTAGAACATGACAAAGGAAACTTTGAACTTTCAGTAGTAAAATACTCTTAAACAGGACATGAAACACATTACCCATATAGGAGAAAGGATGATAAATTGAAATAAATTAAAATTAGAACTTTTGTTAATCAGAACATACCATTAACAGAGTGAAAATGTACCACACAGTAAGGAAAAGACATTCTGAATACATATGATAACAAACCAAATGTACTTTAAGTAGAAAATAAAGACTTTAGCACATCAATAATTAAAAGAACAACACATTAAGAAAAAAAGTACACAAAAGACTTAAGTGGACATTTTAAGAAGAGGTTATTCAAAAGGCCAGTGTATATATAAATGATTAGTCAACATTCATTTTCATCAAAATTTTATCAAAATAATGAAAACTTAAACCACTAAAAGATACTACTACTTTCATACCAGAATGTATAAACTATGCCTAAGTTTAAAATTAATGTCCAAAACTAAAAATACATCTAACACTCCCAAGTGTGAACTAGAAATGGAAGGTTGGAACTCTCTTTCATTTCTAGTGAATTATAAATATAATAATAATGCATGTAATATGAAACATAGTAAAAATATATAGAGTTGTATATTCTTTTTAAAAAAGTGTTTAGCAATGGCTAGCAAAACCGAGCATATGCATAAACTATGACCATTGACACCATTCCTAGGTATATGCCTGAGATATACATACAAGTGTACTGAAAGTTATACAGAAGAATAATAGTTGTATTACAACAGCACAAACCTAAAAATACCTCAAAAATTCCAGCATCAGAAGAGTATATATACTAGAATTAGAATTATTAGAATTATTGCTAGTGTTTTAATGAACCTCTTTTTTCTCTCTGTCTCCTTATGTGTAATTCTTAACTTACAAAATAATAACTGAAATAGCATAATTTCAGCTTAATTATTTTGATACACATAATATTGTAGGAAAAATTATAGGCTAAAATATCACATATAATAGAATTTTGTGATATATGGAATTATGCAACAAAATGTATCAAACAAAATAAAATAGTATTGAGAATTAGATAATTAAGTAGCCACAACATTGATTCTAAAATTTTAATAACTTAGTTTCATCTCCTTGAAAAATTTTTCAGATAAATATTATTTTATTTTCTAATATGATCTGATTTGGGGTTTCATTTTAATCATGTATTTAAATCCCTGCATCCCCTACTATAATGTTATTCTTTGATGGTAGGGTTCATGTTTACTTTTTATTTTATATACCTTCCATGAAGTGTAACGTATATTTAATTGGGTCTGGAATAAGTATATAGTAAATTGACAATATATACAACCAACATGGTTTTTTTATAGTAATTTTTCAAACTCAAATAAAATATGTTATTTATTAAATAACCAATATGTGAGTAAACAATGCATACATTATTTTATTCTATTAACAATTTAATGAGAAGAAAATTGAGTCTCAGTGAAGTTACTCCACCTGCTGAGTGCCCTACAAACTAATAAATGAAAAAAAGATAATTTATATTTGTATCTAACTTCAAATTCCTTAATTTGGGTATTACGCTATGTCTTTAGAGTTTGAGACATTTTTCTTGAAATCAAAAGTTCTTGCAGTTGGTCAGTGGACCTCTTCAAACACTTGCCTCTAGCTTCAAATCCACTGATATTTACAAATACAGTAAAAGCCACAGGTAGCTCCACAAATAACTGGAGAAACTTTATTGAAGTTCAGATGTTCACCTTTTGCAGATCTAACATTAAGTAGAACAGAACACTTCAGAAAAAGTCATTTAATTTTTTTTTTTATTTCAGCATATTATGGCGGTACAGATGTTTAGGTTGCCCTTGCCCCCCCCTCCAAGTCCGAGTTTCAAATATGTCCATCCTTCGGGTGGTGCGCATTGCACTCTTTGTGTATGCATATACCTGTCCCCTCCTCCCTCCTTCCCCCTCCCCCTCCCCCCTGCCCAACACCCAATAGATGTTATTCTTATATGTGCACTTATGTGTTGATCAGTTAATACCAATTTGATGGTGAGTACATGTGGTGCTTGTCTTTCCATTCTTGGGATACCTCACTTAGTAGAATGCGTTCTAGCTCTATCCAGGAGTATA
>CAUYRB010072456.1:0-36357 GCA_963574695.1 Propithecus perrieri | reverse complement strand
CTTGGAGATGGATCGTTCTGCTCTCCTCAGAAAGTGGCTGAAGTCTAAAGGGACCCTCTTCTTCCATTTTGACAGTGCTAAGCCTAGAGAAGGCACAGGCAAGAGTGCTGTCATCCTACCAAGCTGGATTATTTTTTTTTTAAATTTTAGCATATTATGGGGGTACAGATGTTTAGGTTACCTATGTTGCCCTTGCCCCCCCCCAAGTCCGAGTTTCAAATATGTCCATCCTTCGGGTGGTGCGCATTGCACTCTTTGTGTATGCATATACCCGTCCCCTCCTCCCCCTCCCCCTTCCCCCTTCCCCCTTGCCCAACGTCCAAGCTGGTTTTGACAGTGAAATATCCATAAAAAAGCAGCAGACAGACAGAAGGAGATGTAAGGAGAGGAAGAAGATACATTGGAGCAGTGACCACTCGTCAGTGGGAATCAAAACTCTAGGGTGCAAAATCTTTTTAACATTAATTTGCTTTTGTCCAAAATACCGAATCATTTAATGTGCACACTTTCACTTAATGTGGTGCTCCCTCCCCGCAGTAAAACCCTTTCTCCCATCTCTGTTATGAAACACACGTTAAAGGCCAAGTAGTGCAATTTGTTTTTATTGCCTGTATTATTAAACATTCAAACTATTGGAAAATGTTTCCTCATGTTACCTGGAAACTAAACACTAGATCCAGAAGTTAGAATTCTTGGAGCTATTTTTTCAAGCACTCTGGCAATATTTTTTTTACCAGATGCATTGTGCAGTCTTGAAAAAATGACTGACTTTTAGGCCAAGCCAACTTGGATTTCATTACTAGTTTTTCTACTTATTATCTGGGTGACTTTGGGCAATTTACTTCTTTGAATTTTTTTTAATATATGAAATAAGAGTGATATTATCTCTATATAAGTACTGTTTTAGAATTAAATAAGTTGATATTTGCCTAATGTCTGGGACATACTGAACACTTAGCAAATGTAATATCTTCCTGTTTCCCTTAAAAAAGAAAAAAAGAAATCCAGCCCTGCTAAGATTATCAAAGGATTCTTTCAGTATCATGAAGATGTGTTAAGAATTTTTAAGATAGTTTTATTAAGTGCTGGGAAATCCCTGGGTAACATATTGAGTTGAAAAGTATAAAACAGCTGTTTGGGTAGATGAAAACTCCATCATGATTTTATCCATTTCTGTCTGATCCTGCATCTGTAGCAGCCGATGGTTTGAAGAACTGGATCAGTTTGCAAATAGCGTCTTCGATTAATTTCTCCAGAAAACTCAGAGACCCACTTTGAATCACTAAGAAGGTGTAGAAGCCTACCAAGGCCACCTATGGTTTCATAAAAAGGCCAGTAAGGTTTGATGGCACAATTTTCTGGCCTGCCTTTGGGTATGTAGAAAAGGAGACTGACAGATAAAACAGGAGCTGGAGTGGAAATTTGGACCAAAATCTTTCTGCTGATACCAGAGCAGTCTCCAAATCCTATTCACTTCCATTTGCATCAGGTTTCCAGGCTTCACAAACTCTTATATCTGTGTACAAGGTTTTATTAATAGTAGTGCTGTTCATGCATAACCAACAACATAGAACATATATTCTAGTCATTTTTTTCCTAGTTCTCAGATGTTTCTACTTTGTTCTGTCCACTTTTTCTTTCTGACTCCTTCCTAGGGTGAGGATTACACCATTTTGAGTCAGATGCTTATAGCTTTTTGTGTTTGTGGAAGAGAAAATTAACTGGTACATAGCAGCATTCAGCTAAATGAACTAATGAAAATTCCATTAAAAACCAAGGTTCATAGCAGCTGAGAACTAATGAATTATTGCTCTTTTAGAAGTCTGCAAGTTGTTGTGGAAAGAGCATGTGGCTTTGAAAACAGAAGGACCTAGCTTTGCATCCTAGCTCTTTGTGATGTAGAACACTCTGTTTTACCCCTCTAAGCCCCAGTTAATCCATCTGTAAAATGGGCATAATATGACCTATTTTTCAGAATTATCACATAGTTTTTAAATGCCTCTAAAAGTACATAACTCTTGAATAAGGTGGTTTTTATCAGGGAATATATAAAGCCACTGAATGCAGAGGTATACCTTCCAGGAATGTGAGTTTTACTCTTAATTTTGGGAGAATAGAATTTATTACAGAGTTTATTAACATGAATTTTAAAGGTAAAACATAGGACTTCAAATAAATTTATGCCTTGTAGTTCTTTTAGATCAAACCTAGACTCCCCACAGGCACCAGCTCACTTATTTCAACAATTAACCATGGAGTATTACTCAGCCATAAAAAATGGTGAACTAATACCTTTTGTAACAACAAAAGGGAACTGGAGACCATCCTTTTAAGTGAAGTATCACAAGAATGGAAGAATAAAAACCATATGTAGTCATGAGTAAATTTAAACTTATAGGTCAACACTCATGTGCACATCTGGTAGTAAAATTCAATGGAAATCAAGCGGGTGGGAGTGGGGAGGAGGGGATGGATAAATTTACACCTAATCGGTACAATGCACACTATTCGGGTGATGGGCACACTTATAACTTTAACTCAAACTGTACAAGAGCAATTCCTGTAACCAAAACGTTTGTACCCCCATAATATTCTGAAATTTAAAAAAAAGTATTAAACTTAAAAAAAAGAGTTCTCACATAGAAAATTGCTAGAAGAACTTGCATATATTAATATAACAGTATTTACCAAATGTTATCAGTCAGGTTACAGTGAAAGAAATAGAAACTGGTCTAAGAACATAAGCAGAAAGGGATTTAATATAAGAAATGAGTTGCATAGAAAAAAACAATTGGAAGGACTCAGGGAAAAGACTTTAGACTGGGTCTCCATTAATGACTTCCAGAGCTCTGTAAAACCGATACACAAGGGAAAATGGAGAGCCAAGCAGTTGCCATTAGAACTACTGAAACTGTGAAACACCAGAACAGTGATCCCAGAATCAGGAAATGGGGATGAGGGAGCTGGCACCTTGCAACTGCTTTGTGACACCCAGAAAACTGGGGATTGGGACACTGGAACACAAGCCTCTCCCTGTTAGTTGGCAGCACTCACGGCTTTGCTTGCTGGCAGCAGCAGCCAAAACATCAGGAATATATCCTCCTCTTCATTTCCACTTTCCCGATCTCATGGGAATACACAAAATATATATCTGGCAGAACCTAGCATGTCTCCAGCACCCTAGCTGCAGGGGAATCTGGGAAGATGGATATTTTGTAAACATTCTGTCCTCTGCAGGACAGCAAGGTACATCGTAAAGAAGATGCAGTGTGGTTCAGGAATCCAATTCACAGTACCCTTCACATAGTGTTGGCTATGTGGCAGAAGCTCAAGAAATAATTCCCTCCCCTTTCCCTCTAAAGACTCAAAATAAGAGCTTAAAGGAAATTCTGTGCCTGGATTATGGTTTGGAGAACTGTGGCAAAGAATGTACCTCCTTACTGGATCAGTTTTGTGGAGTTCTGGAAATAGGTTATTGTAGCAAAGACAGTAATACTCATCAAATAGTCCACTTGTTCCCCGGAATTTCCAGGCCTTCTTATAGTTATGATGGTTCTTGAGACTGATTCTGTCTAATGAACTATGAATGGAAGCGATGTGTCCACTCCTGGGCTGAGACAGCGATGAGTAATGTGTGTTCCTGGAGGTGCAACTGCAAAATGGCGGAGCTTCCTTCAGCCTGACTTCCTGAGTGATCTAATGGGGCAAATCCCCATCCGCTCCAGCCACCTCAGACCCTCTGTGGACATACGTCATGTTATTTTCATAAACTTGGTAATGCTAGGTGACTGAGATTTCAGGATAATTTGACACCACAGCATAAACCTATCCTATTGTGACTGATGCGGTCATCTTGTAAATGTACTTAGAGTTCAGTCAAGCTGATTAATATTTACTGAGAGATACCAGCAATTCTCATAAAGCTTGGAGTCTTTAGTAAATGAAGGTTTTTCTCTGTCTTCCTGCCTTTTTATAGTTTTTAATATAGAGCTAAAAAGCTACTCTGTTATTTCCTTTTTATTTGACGTCATCCAAGTGAATGGCCATGACCCAAAGGTACCAGATGAGGGACCACATAGAACATGTGAAAAGCATCCTTTGTTATTGCAGTTATAGCTATTGCTTTTAGAGACGATTGCTATTTGCAGCTGAGCCTCTATCTCTCCCGGTCTAGAGGATACCTTTGTTCAGAAGGAACCCTTGCCTCTGTTCACCTCAGCAAAACTAGATGCAACTAGAGCATAACCAAATTCTGCCCCAGCAAAAGTGCTAGCATCTGTGTGTGTGCCTGTGGCATTTCTGCCTGTAAGTACTTAGCTTGTAAGTACTTGCATTTGAAGACAAGACCACCAATTTTTGATAAATAGAGGACAGATACTTGAAAACACTTTGCTGTCTTATTTGCCTTCACTCCTTTATTCTTTCTCTTATATTTTCATCTGAATTCGCTTCCACTACAATAATTATCATATTTTTTTTTAATCTTGTCACTGAAGCATTGGTGTGACAATCAAATGAGATTAGCCATCAAGCTATATGAATATAAGAAGAAAGCATACCTCACTGGAGATGTCCTCGTCTCATTCCCCCCATCGCTGGGGCCCACAAGAAACCCACAGGCTGTTGCTGTTCAGCAACTGTGTGGTGTAAGCTTCCCCAACTTGAGTTTCCATATTTCACCCCTTTGCAGCTGCTATTACAAGGTGGTTTTCTGTTTTAGTTTTTGTTTTTATTTGAGATAGACTTTTGCTCTGTTGCCCTGGCTAGAGTGCAGTGGTGTCATCATAGCTCACTGCAACCTCGAACTCCTGGGCTCAAGTGATCCTCCTGCCTCAGCCTCCTGAGTAGCTGGGACTATAGGCATGTGCCACCATGTGTGCCTGTAAAAATTACTAATTTTTCTATTTTTGGTAGAGACAGGATCTCTCTCTTTCTCAGGCTGGTCTCGAACTCCTGACCTCAGTCAATCTTCTCACCCCATCCTCCCAGAGTGCTGGGATTACAGGAGTGAGCCACCATGCATGGCCACTACATGGTGGTTTTAAGTTTATTCTTGTCTTTATTTGATTAACATCTGACTCTCTCAGTAGCTCCTTCGCTTTTGCTCCTCATTCCAGCCCTCGGTGCACAGCCTGATGACTGGCCCCAAGCAGGCACTGAGGAAATACTCCCTGGATGGATGTGTGGATGGATGAATGGACTGATGAGTGGACGAAGGAAAGAGAACACAAGGAAGACCCAGCAATTAGAGCTGAGCTTTTCAATCTTCCCATTCCGCATTCCTGCAGTCTGCATGTCACCATGGGCAAGGCCAAACAGATGTTTAGAATTTCTTCAGCTGTGATTTGATTTTTTTTTTTTTTGGTGCCTTGAAAGTTCCCCAAGATAGTCCTGGTCCCCAGATGGAAAAATTCTGCTTTACAGTGATTGCCTCAGTCAGTATATTTGTTTGCAAAAACCATGAGGCACCATTTATGAGGGGAAATATCCTCCAAATATAACCATAGTACAGAATATTGGTTTTTTTTCTTTTCAAGAGAACCACAATTGTGGCCTCTGTTGACCTTTGTGAGAGTTGGATAGCTTCAAGGTTGTCGGTAGTAGCCTCCCTCCTTCCACATGGCTGGTGTTTTAAATTGCAGTTGCAGCCCTTCAGCTTAGAATTGCTTGTCCTGAAGAGCCTTAAACTCTAGCCCAGAGGGACGTGGGAGAAGAGGTTGGCATAGGGGTTGGTCTTGGGAGGGACAGTGTCCTTTCCTGCCCCGGAGGCCCTGCAGCCAACCAGTGATAATGGAGCAAGAGGGCCCTGGTTGCTGGCAATTCTGGGCACCTGACAGAATTCATGCCGCTCTGGGAGTCCAGCTGTCCCTGCACTGCCCAAGCAGAGTGTGTGATTTTAGAAGTTAAAGTCCAGCTGCAGAGGCATTTCAGCCAGGGTCCAATAAGGAAAACAGACTACTCTGGGCATTTCAGACAGAGAGAATTGAATGCAGGTATTAGTAATTGGTTACACTAGTGAAGGAAGGGCTAAGACTCCAACAAGGAAGGATGAGGCCACTCAGAGGTTTGCAATAGCAGGAAGCCCCTCCCTCTCTTAGGCTAAAGGAACAAAGTCAGCAGGGGGGATATTGCCAGCATCCAGTGTACAGGGCCACTCTGCAAAAGCTGGCACACGGTGGGCCTATCCAGCAAGCTGGAGCCTTGGAGAAGATGCAGCTGCTGCTAGAGATGCTGTGCTAGGAAGTCTAGTCGGGGACCTGAGGTACCGTCGTTTTCCCTTCTGCCCTCCAGTCTCCCCTGGTGCCTACTATGGGCAGAAGCCATGTGACACAGATGCCTCAAGGAATCATCCCTCCTATATACTGAGCAAAGTCAGGGACAGTGCAAGGAATAGATCTGAAGGCAAACAGTTGTAGGACAGGCCCAGGAAAGCATCTGACTCTTATCTCTTGTGCTTTGCACTCAGTAAGTGCTCAAAAATACTACATTGAATGAAATGAATGGCTCTGATACTGAACTCTCTGTGTTGTGTGAAACAAGTCACTTCAGCTCTTTGAATGTAATTCTGGACATAAAATAGAGATATTATGGGTTCCCCATTCTTGTCCTAACAAATAGAGGATTCTAATCTCTGGTGTCTTACAGGAGCGCTGTGTCAAGTTGCACAGCTTTTATTCTCATTGTACAAGACCCTTTCATCAAATCGCCCTGAACCCCAAGATTAACCCTAAAAGTCATTCTTTTGAATGAGACCTTAATGTTTAACGGCTATATTTATTTTTTTGGTGGAGTACAAGAAACCAATACGTTTATTATCGCAAATAACTTACATATTGCTCTAGGATATCACTTTAAAATGTTTAATGATTTATTTAGTGATTTATTAACTATCTCATGTAATTTATTGAGTAATGTTCTGAAAATGAAAACCAGAATGGTTGTGTGAGTACTCGAAGTATGCTTTCTACTGAATGTGCATCGCTTTCGCACCATCGTAAAGTCGAAAAATCATAAGTCAAACCATCCTCACTTGGGGACCATCTGTACATGCACATGGTTTAATACTCAAAAGGTACAAAGGACATGCAATGAAAAATAAGTCTATCTTTAACTCCTATGTCCAAGCTGCCTGGTTTTCCTCCCAAGAAACAACCACTGTTACCAGTTTTTTATGTTAAAATGTCAATCGAAGACAATTATTATTTCCTGAAACTTCCATATGGCAGGTATATTAGTTTCCTAGGGCTGCCATAACAAATTACCACAAACTGGGTGTCTTAAAACAATAGAATAGAAATGTATTCTTTTATAGTTATGGAGGCTAGAAGTTCAAAATCAAGGTGTTGTTAGGGCCATGCTCCCTCTAAAGGCTCCAGAAAAGAATCCTTCTTCCTTGCCTTTTCCAGCCTCTGGTGGTTCCCAGCAATCCTTGGCATTCCCTGGCTTGTAGCTGCGTCACTCCAATCTCTGCCTCCATCTTCACCGGCCTTCTTTGTATGTGTGTATCATTGTGTGTCCTCTCCTCTTCTTGTAAGGACACCAGTCATTGGATTCAGAGTCTACCTAATCCGGTATGATCTCATCTTAACTAATTACATCTACAAAGATCTATTTCCGGAATAGGTCGCATTCTGAGCTCCTGGGTAGAAATGAATTTTGGGGGGATGCTATTCAACCCATTATTGCAGGTAAGGCTGCTTCTCAAATTTCCCCCAAAATAACACGTATGTGGGGAGATGGGAGAAAGAATCATTGGTTTAGAGATACAGATTCCTGACCTCACCCTAGACCCACAGAGTTGGAACCTCCAGAAAAGGGGCCTGGGAATCTGCAGTTTCGACACATTTTCTGGGCAAGTCTAATCATTGGGTAAGTATGCAAAATGTGGTTTGAAATAATCAAACAAAAGCAAAAATCCCAAAGTACGAAGTGTGATCCAGTAGACCTGAGATGGAACATTGGCCTTGCCTTTTACTAGTTAATAACTTTGGACATTTTATCTAATCCCTCCAGGCTTCAGTCTTTTATTCCACAGAATGGTAGTAATAATAATGGTACCTACCTTGTAGGGCTGCTAGAAATGGAAAGAACGCTGTGTACAGGAACTCCGAACGACAGAGAGCTGTCAGGAGGCAGATCTGGGACTCGAACCCAGAGATTCTGAGTCCATGTCCACCATGCACTTATCACGGAAACCTGGCTTCCTTTTGACTTCAAAGGGGGATTGTTCATAGGATTCCTTTAAAGAGCTAGGTTCCCCAGGGAATTTTCCATTTGATTCTATTTATAAAGCTATGACATATGGACACTTACTAGAAAGTACTTAGTGAATGAAGCAATATATTATTTGACACCTTGGTGACATCTTCTGCCTAGAATCATCCACTCACCTCCCGACCCACAACCCCTAACAGATCTACTTCACAAGCCCCCAGTCATCTTTCAGCCCTCACGCTGATATTACCTACTGTGGGAGGTCTTTTCTGCCTGTTTCCTGCAAGACAGAATCATTGCTATTGTTATTCTGAGAAAGCTTGGCTATCATTTTTCCAGCACTTGCTGTACTAAGATCAAGGCAGTAAGTGACAGAACTGGGTTTTAGCCCAACTTTTTCTAACTCCAAAGCCCACGTGGTCCAGAACCATCACATTACACCCTGTCTCCAAACCCCTTCCAAAGCTCCCCTAACCACACTGTATGGTGTGAGAGAAAGAAAGCCCATTCCCTCTATTGAACCGTGACTCCTTCAAGTCATCTGTGCCAAAGCACAACTCCACATTTCATTCATTTTTGTGTCCTGAAGCACGTAATAGGTGCTCACTAAATTTCTTCCAATAGAATGGATGAGTTCATAAGTAACAAGGAAGCTAGACCTATACTCTTTAGAACATGATACATTGTTAAGAGTTGGAAGGAACTTTAGAGAACATTTTATACTAGGGTAAACTAAAGGTCCAATTGAGAAGGGTTTCCAGGTTACAGCAGTGACCTAGCAGGAAAATGAGACAATGAATGATGTCCTGATGTTTTCTAGCTTCTTGCTGCTCAAAGTGTGCTACAGGGACACCAGCAGCATCAGAGCACCTGGGGATTTGTAAGAAATGCTGAATCTGACCCTCCCCCTGCAAACAGGCCTGTGGAATCAGAATCTACATTTTAATATGAATCATCCCATTACAGTTTGACAAGCATTTTCATTTTGAATAGATCACTGGGCTTTCACCAAACTAATCTCTCATCCTTTAGTTGAATGTCCTTATTTTGCTTTCTAGAGATGAAATTCAATTTCCCAGTAAATCCACATGTGTGAGGAATTAACTAAGACGGGGATGGTGGTGGGGGGGAAATTAATTAAATTCACTCAGTGAATTTAGGAAATAAAGCTTTAACAAAGGATCAGAAAAAGTTCCTTTAGTGCAGGTAGGATAACTGATTTCTCATTTAGAATAGCACCCACTCTGGCTCAGAGCCAGGCAAAATGTCAACTGCTCCAACTCAGGAAAGGTCAACAAATTGCCTCAAACAACTTTTATGAAATGCTCATCTCAAAGCTGGAACCACTAGAGAGACGGTTATGTGGAATCCAACCCCATGACGTCAGCAGTCTTGAACCCTCACTCCAGCCTGCTTCACTCCCTCAGCTTCTAGGGTGGAGCCATTTGAAGCTTCATTTTCTCCTATCAGAAGTAGTGCCAACTTTCTATTCTGGTTATGGGAGTAGCATAACTGCATGAAACAGAGAAATCAACAGCTCATCAGCATGAAGTATTTCCCCCTAGAGTTTCAACTTCTGCCCTTAAGTTTTTTTCTTAGGGCTGCTTACATTTAATAAAATCATGTAGCTTGGGTTTCTTATTTCCTCCAGCTGTCCATGATGCAAAATTGGTAATGGTGTTGGCAGGCACCAGAAGAAAGGCGATAGTATTAAAAGCATGGATGATATATAAGCCCCATAACTGGTCCCTTCCAATTATTTGTATCCTTAAACTGATGCCAGGAATGCATAGACCATTGGGATTGATTTATGTTTATAGACACAGTGCCAGCTACATAGTAGCTGCTTAGTAAATACCTTTGAACTGATATGAAGTGAATACAATCCAATTATCTGTCAGTACCATTGAAGATAGCAAATGCCATATGCCTTCATAATAAGGACTATCTCACTGGAAAGACTATATCTTAAAGACTTATCTTAAAAAGCAAGGTAGAAGACTTTCACTCTGACCAAGATTGAATAAGGAACTAGATTTACCCTCCTCCTGAAATAAACAAAAAACAAGCAAAATGTGTGATACAATAATGCTCAAAACCTTGAACATCAAGCAGTGATTCCTGAGAGATGAGAAAAAAACGAGATGCCCCCCTGCGAGATGGGCCTGCCTTGAGAGAGTTTTCAGGCCATGGCACAGGGAAAGGGAACCCTAGTAGAGCACAACAGACTCCCTGAGTTGTGAAGACAGACCTGACAGTCTGAAACCACAACAGCTAGTGTTCATAAGGCGGATACCAGCAAGGAGAGAGCTGCACACAGAGAATTCTGGGGATTAGAAGAGCGTCCCGTCGAGTTCAGCTGAGTATTGAGCAGCACATGCGTGTGAGGAAAGCACACACACCAAGAAAAAACTCCCACAAAGGACTGGAGGTAACAGTGCTCAGCACTCACACAAGGCCAGGAATAAGGCTTATCCTGCCAGTGGTATTGGAAAATGTCATGATTCATGAGACATTAGGTAGAATACACATGAGGAAGGGCCTCACCTTAGCAGAGAGACAGAATTAGCCCTACATGGAACACCACTCCAGTCCTGCCTAACAGACCTTATAAGCAATGCCTGAAAAGATCAAATGTTTTCCAAGAAACTGTGTCCCAGAAAAAACACTGAAGAATATTTTTAGGAATATAAAAATTCCAGCACTCAATAAGGTAAAATTCACAATGTCTGGCATCTACTAAAAAATTACCAGGCATGCAAAGAAGCAGGAAAATAAGACCCATGATGTAGAGGAAAACCAATCAATTGAAACTGACCCAGAACTGACACAGATGTTAGAATTATCCAACGTGGGACATTAAAACAGTTAATATAATTGTATTTTTCCATATGTTCAAAAAGTTAAGTAAAGAAATGAAGTTACAAAAAATCCATACCAAATTTTTGGAGACAAAAACTATAGTGTGTGAATGAAAAACATACCAGATAGATAGGATTCATAGCAGATAAGACCTAATAATAGAAACTATCCACAATGAAACACAAAGAGAAAAGCTAATTTTTTAAAAAATGAACACAATCAGCTGTGCTACAACTTCAAGCAGCCTAATATACGTATATTGTTGAAGTACTCAAAGTGGGCAGGGGACAGAAAATCATTGAATGGCTGAAAATTGTCTAATTTTGATAGAACTACAAACCCATGGATTCACAGAAGCTCAAGAAACCCTGTATACAAGAAATATAAAACTAATGACACCAAGGCACATAGTAATGACCATGCTCAACACCAGTGATAAAAAGAAAGTCTTAAAAAGCTACCAAAGGAAAAAGACACATTATATACAGAGGAACAAAAAGAAGGCAGCTGATTTCTCATCAGAAGAGACACAAATGAGAAGACATTCAAGCAATATTTTAAGTACTGAAAGAAAAAAACCTGTCAAGTTAGGATTCTATACCTAGCAAAAATATCTTTCAAAACTTATGGTGAAATAAAGACTCATTCACATATAAATGCTCAAAGAACTTACCATGCAGACCTGCCCTACAAGAAATGCTAAAGGAAGACTGCAGGCAGAAAGAAAATATCACTACTCAGGAGGCTAAGGCAGGAGGATTACTTGAAAGCAGGAGGATTGCTTGAGGCCAGGAGTTTGAGAACAACCTGTACAACAAAGCAAGACCCAATCTCTTTAAAAAATGATATCAGACATATGGATCTACAGAAAGAAAAACTCTATATTGTTAAGATGGTTATTCTGCCCTCATTAATCTGTAGATCCAATGCCATACCAATGAAAATCTCAGTTGGTTTTTTAATAGAAATTTACAAACTAATTCTAAAATGCATAGGACCTAGACTAGCCAAACAGCTTTATAAAAGACAAAACTGGAGGAGGAACCCCACCTCATTCTAGACTTTTTATAGTGTTACAGCAATCAAAACAGTGGGGTACTGACATTAAGATAGAAAAATTGATGAATGGAACCTAATAGGGAGTTCATAAATAGACTCATGCATGAATAAGTTTGATTTTCAACAAAAGTACAAAGGCAATTCAATGGAGAAATGGTAGCGTTTTTAACAAATGGTGCTATAAAAATACCAAATGCAAAAAAAAAACTTCAATCTGTATCTTACACCATATACAAAACTATACATATAACAAATGTAGTATCAAGCTGAATGTAAAACCTAAAACTATAAAACTGCTAGGGGAAAATAGAAAACTTTTGTGAATTTGGGTTCAGCAAAGGTCCTAGATATGGCACAAAAAGCACAATCTCTAAAGAAAAACTTGGTAAATTGGATTTTATTAAAATTTAAAACTTAAGAGAATGAAAACGCAAGCCACAGATTGGAAGAAAGTGTTTGCAAAACATATATCTGATATATCTGATAAATGACTTATATAGTCAGAATATATATACACACATATATATTCTATAAAAAATAATAAAAAGGCAATCAATACAATTTTTAAAGAGGACAAAATTTTTTACAGATGCTTCATCATAGAAGATAGATGCATAGCAAATAGGCACATGAAAAGATGTTCTAAATCATCAGTCATTACAGACATGCAAATTAAAGCCACAATGAGATACCACCATCATATAAATTTAGCTAAAATTAAAAAGACTAATCACTTTGCATGTTGGTAAGAAAGTGGGAGAACTCAAACCTTCATACGCTTCTGGGTGAGGATGAAAAATGGTACAATCACTTTGTTATAGTTTGACGATTTCTTAAAATTTTAAATGCACACACCTACCATATGAACCAGCAATCCCATTCCTAGCTATTTACCCAAGAGAAATGAAAGCATGTGTCCATGCAAAAATACAAATGTTCATAGCAACACGTAATACCCAGAAACTAGAACAACCCACATGCCTACCAAAAGGTGAACAGATAAATAGTATGTATTGACGCAATGGATTACTAAGCAATAAAAGGGAATGAACTATTGACACATGCTACAACATGGACAAATCTCAAAATAATTATGCTGTGTGAAAGAAGCTAGACAAAAGGAATATATAGTGTATGATTCCATTTATTAAAATTCTAGAAAATGCAAACTAATTTACAATAAGAGAAATGGGGAAGGAAGAGTCATGTGTGTGTGTGTATATGTGTGTGTGTGTGTGTGTATGTCTAAACTTGCACACTTAAAATATGTACAATTTATGGTATATCAATTATACCTCAGTAAAGCCATTAAAAATAACAATGCAGTTATAGAAATAGTTTTTCAGATAAATTGGAATATTTGTTATTCTTCAGCTTTCATACCTTTCTGTCCTTGGTCATCATGTCCCAGCAGACCGGACATTCTCCAGCTGTTGAGATCTTATTTCTTAAGCCCCATCTCAAATGCCTTTATCTTCCTGAAGTGTTTCCTGATCCTTACACCCCCTAATGTCTTCCTTCCTTGGATACTCTGTGCTTCTTTAAGGCACACCTGTTCTGCCATGTATTTTAATTATTTTTGTACTATCTGCCTCACTAGGCTATAAATGACTTGGACTACATCTAACTTATCTCTGTATCCCCTGCCTTCCCATGCCTGCCAGACCTCTGTAACCACGGATGGGTATTATTTGAATTTATTATTTGGACAGCATAATTTCCTAAAGATATAAGCAATAATTCAGAAATCAAGCAGTCCTAATAGCATGCTCTCTTCCTCCGCCGTAGTCCAGCCTTTCGTCTCTCCAGGGTCCTCTCCTTTGCATTTGCAGTGCTGTCCGCTTGATAACTGTGGAGACATGCCAGCTGGTCCCCTTCCCTCCATTCCCTCTCATTTCCATCTTCCCTGGAGTGATCTCACCAAAATACGAGCTTGATCACGTCACTCTGCCTAATAATCCTGTCAAAAAGTCCCCTCCAGGCTCTCTCCCCTGTTTGTCCCTCTACTCCCTTGCCCACCTTTCTGCGCCACTCCCTTGCCCTCTACTCCCTTGCCCACCTTTCTCCCACACTTCCGTGCCACTCAGGAACTCCTCGCAGGCTCCATCCTGTGCCGTGCAGTTATGTCTCTTTGCCAGGCTGCCGCTGTCCTTGGAATCTTTCCTCTTGGCCTCTACCCTTCCTTTTTGTCTTAGCCAACTTCTCGTCTTCCTCGAAAAGTAAGCTTTGGAGTCATCACAGTTCCAGTCATCGTACCTGTTAGAACTTAGCCCACTCCTATCTGTAAATGAGGAAACCGAGGTGCAGAGAGTTCTTTGTTCAAAGCTACTTAGTCATAGCCAGCACATGGGCCAAGGTAGACTGGCTCTGTTAATGGCATTCTAACCACTGTCCGATGTGGCCTCTCCTGGGTGGCAGTCATTGGGTTCTTTGTTTGCCATCTCCCTTCCCCACTTCAACCCCTGTGCACAATTAGCTTGTTGAAGGCCATGGCCATGTGGTCTGACTCAGTATCCCTACTACCTAGCAGACTGCCTAGCAGAGAACAGGCATTCAATAAATATTTTTGAATGTATGGTTCAAACATGATTAAGATTATCTGTGCTTGTCCCACCCCAAAATCTGGCTTCTTGAAGTCTCTGGTTTTGGAAGGGTGAAAGCAGTCCATGTTAATTAATAAGCAGCCCTCATGCAGACTGCCCAGGGGTATGATGCTGAATATCGTTTAATCACTTGACTCACACATCTGGAGGGAACAAATGTTTGGAATACTCTGAGGCAGAGGTGGGCATCTGACCACCCCAGGAGCTCCAAAGATCTCCCTGGCAGCACACGCAGCATTCTCCTCCTTTCCCTCTCCACTGCCTGCCCCCCGCCCACCCCCATGCACCTCCACGTCAAGAAGTAGAAAGCTTTGAATTAATTTCTTTCATTTGTACCAATTTTCCTGTTCTACCATGTTAACACATATTTTCTTTAAAAACAGCAACAACAAATGAAGTAAACAAATAAATAAATGAAACAAATCTAATCCCCACAGCTTTGCTGCTTCGTACAGAGACTGACTCTCTCTCTTCCCGACTTGTCTGGCACCTTGGCATTTACTATAAGAATGAGGAAGATTGAATTTCATGTAACATGACCTTTTAAAACTTGAGATGAACATTTGCATTATTCTGATTTTTGCCCTCTCTCGCAACCAGTGTAGAATTACGTGACAATTTAAAACTTGTCTAGATAGTTCAGATATAGATTTTTTTTTTAAATAGGAATTTTGCGGGTAGCTGATTTATTTGTTTGTGCTTGTTTAAATCCTTCAGGTAATGAAAATGATTATTGCTATCTACAAAAAGAGGTGAAAGTGTCTTTGAGCAAAGGCTTCCACTGAGAAAATAATTATGAAGCTGTCATTTCCATAAAGATCTTGACAGTGAAATATCTACAAAGTACTGTGAGTGTTTCAAGTACAGAAAGAGCTACTATCCCCAAATTCAGGATCAGCCCTCTGGAAAATCATAAAGAAGTTTAAATTTGCCTCCAGCCTACTGTGAATTTTCTACTTCGTCCCCATTCTCTGAACTTGGATAAAATTGGTTGTTAAGAAATCTGGACTCTTGGCTCAATAGTAGTTACACCTGCAAGTGTGACCTTGGGTAAATCATTTCTTTTCTTCAGGAGTTACATTTCTCACCTGTGAAATGAGTGGTTGGTTTAAATGACCCCTAAATTCCTGTTAGTTTATTCTGTCTTTAATCATTCATGCATTTAACTAGGATGACTTTGGTTTCTGCTTTTTCTCTGCACAGGCATACTTCATTTCATTGTGTCTCACTTTATTGTGCTTCACTGATACTGTATTTTTTTACAAATTAGAAGTTCGTGGAAACCCCACGTTAAGGAAGTCTATCCGTGCCATTTTTCATTTTTCTAATAGCATGTGCTTGCTTCATGTCTCTCTGTCACATTTTGGTAACTCTCACAATATTTCAGACTTTTTCATTGTTATTGTATCTGTTTTGGTGATCTGTAATCAGTGATCTTTGATGCTACTAGTTGTTTTGGAACACCACACACCATGCCCATATGAGACAGTGAACTTAATCGATAAATGGTGTTGTGTGTGCTGACTGCTTCACCGGCTGGCCATTGCCCTATCTTTCTCCCTCTACATTTGGGCCTTTCTATTTGAGACACAACAATATTGAAATCAGGCCAGTTAATAACCCTACAATGACCTCTAAGTGTTTAAGTGAAAGGAAGAGTTGTGTATCTCTCACTTTAAATGCAAAGCTAGAAATGAGTAAGTTTATCGAGAAAGGCATGTTGAAAGCCAAGATAAGCTGAAAGCTAGACCTCTTGGACCAAACAGTCAAGTTGTGAATGCAAAGGCAAAGCTCTTGAAGGAAATTAAAAAGTGCTATTCCAGCGAACAAACAAATGAAAAAGAGTGAAACAGGCTGGGTACAGTGGCTTGCTCAGCTACTCTAATCTCAGCACTTTGGGAAGCCAAGGCAGAAGGATTGCTTGAGCCCAGGGGTTCGAGACCAGCCTGGGCAACATAGCCAGACCTCATCTCTACAAAAAATTTAAAGATTAGCCAGATGTGGTGGCATGCATCTGTAGTCCTAGCTACTCCAGAGGCTGAGGTTGGAGGATTGCTTGAGTCTGGGAGTTCAAGGCTGCAGTGAGCTGTGATTGCACCACTGTACTCCAGCCTGGACAACAGAGCAAGACCCTGTCTCTAAAGAGAGAGAGAGAGTCTCTAAAGAGAGATAAAGAGAGAATGAGAGAGAAACAGCCTTATTGCTGATTTGGAGAAAGTTTTAGTGGTCTGGATAGAAGATCAAACTAGCCAAGATATCCCCTTAAGCCAAAGCCTAATCCAGAGTGAGGCCCTAACTCTCTTCAATTCTGTTAAGTCTGAGAGAAGGAAGCTGCAGAAGAAAAGTTGGAAGCTAGCAGAGATTGATTCATGAGGTTTAAGGAAAGAAGTCATTTCCATAATATAAAACTACAAGGTAAATTAGCAAGTTATCCAAAAGATCTAGCTAAGATCATTGATGAAGGTGGCTACCCTAAACAACAAATTTTCAATGTAGATGAGGTAGCTGTATATTGGAATAAGATGCCACCTAAGACTTTTTTTTTTTGAGACAGGGTCTTGCTTTGTTGCCCGGGCTAGAGTGAGTGCCGTGGCATCAGCCTAGCTCACAGCAGCCTCAAACTCCTGGGCTCAAGCAGTCCTTCTGCCTCAGCCTCCCGAGTAGCTGGGATCACAGGCATGCGCCACCATGCCTGGCTAATTTTTTCTATGTATATATTTTTAGTTGTCCAGATCATTTCTTTCTATTTTTTAGTAGAGACGGGGTCCCGCTCTTGCTCAGGCTGGTCTCGAACTCCTGACCTTGAGCGATCCACCCGCCTCGGCCTCCCAGAGTGCTAGGATTACAGGCCTGAGCCACTGCGCCCAGCCCCACCTAAGACTTTTATAGCTAGAGATAAGTCAGTGCCTGGCTTCAAAGTACCAAAGGACAGGCTGACTCTCTTGTTAGGGGCTAATTCAGTTTGTGACCTTAAGTTGAAGCCAATGCTCATTTTCCATTCCAAAAACCCTAGGGCCCTTTAGAATTATACTAAGTCTACTCTGCCTGTGCTTTGGAAGTGCAACAATAAAGCCTGGTTGACAGCACATATGTTCACAGCATGGTTTACTGAATATTTTAAACCCACTGTCGAGACCTACTGCTCAGAAAAAAAGATTTCTTTGAAAACATTACTACTCGTTCACAATGTACCTAACCTCCCAGGAGCTCTGATGAAGATGTACAAGGAGATTAATGTTTTCATGCCCATTAAAACACAACATCCACTCTGTAGCCCATGGATCAAGGAGTAATTTTGACATTTAAGTTTTATTATTTAAGAAATACGTTTTGTAAGGCTGCCATAGATAGCAAGTCTTCTGATGGATCTGAGCAAAGTAAATTTAAAAATTCTTTCCCTTTGGGAAAGGATTCACCATTCAATATACCATTAAGAACATTCGTGATTCATAGGCAGAGGTCAAAATAGCAATATTAGCAGGAGTTTGGAAGTTGATTCCAACCTTCCTAGGTGACTTTGAAGGGTTCAAGTAACTGGAGATGTGGTAGAAATAGCAAGAGAACTAGAATTCAAAGTGGAGCTTGAAGATGTGACTGAATTGCTGCAACTGCGTGATAAAACTTTAGTAAATGGAGGAGTTACTTCTTAGGGATGAGCAAAGAAAGTGGTTTCTTGAGATGGAGTCTACTCATGGTGAAGCAAGCATTGGTGGCATGACAACAAAGAATTTAGAATGTTATGTCAACTTAGTTGATAAAGCAGCCGGAGGGTTTGAGAGGACTGATACCAATTTTGAAAGAAGTTCTACTGTGGGTCAAATGCTATCAAACAGCATCACATGCTACAGAGGAATCTTTCACAAAAGGAAGAATCAATAGATGCACCAAACTTCATTGTTTTCTTATTTCAAGAAATTGCCACAGCCACCCCCACCTTCAGCAACCACCACCCTGATCAATCAGCGTCCATCGACCTCCAGGAAGGACCCTCACCAGCAAAAAGATTATGACTCGCTCACGGCTCAGATGATCATTAGCATTTTTTAGCAATAAAGTATCTTTAAATTAAGGTATATGCATTTTTTGAGACATCGCTATTGCACACTAATGACTACACTACAGTGCAAACTTAACTTTCATATGCACAGGAAAACCTAAAAATTCCTGTGACTTGCTTTGTGGCAATAGTTGCTTTATTGCGGTGGTCTGAAACCAAAGCCCCAATATCTCTGAGGTACATCTGTGTCTAGTTCTCCCTAAAATTGCCTTTGGTGTTTTCCACTTTGTGAACTCAAATTCCCTGGCTACTCTAGTCTGTTCATGTGATAGACCCTCTTCACATCCTTCCTGTCCTGTCCATCTTATGTCTCCTCTTCACCATTCTCTCCGGGCCTTCTTCCCTGCTGGGTAGCAACTACTACTAATCCTGTTAAAGAGTTCATGAATACTAATGGCTTAATTTGTTACCTTCCACAGGTAACACATCTTATTTATATAGGAGCTCCAAAGAAACAATGCTTTTGTCCTTACTCACTCCCTTTTTTTTCCTCCTTCCTCCTCACAAGGAAAGACATAGCAGAAACTAAAACTGAATGGATACGTGATATTTTGGTAATGGTGAGGTACTGTTATCACGTGTAAGCACTGCCAACTTCACATGGTAAATAATTACTTAAATAATTTATTGAGAATTAAATAAAAGATTCTCTGCTCCTAAAACAGGTACAATTTATTCTCTCACATTAGGAATTTCTGGAGTTACTTGAAAACTTAAGAAAGTGTGTGCT
The DNA here is from genome assembly GCA_963574695.1 of Propithecus perrieri. NCBI lineage: Eukaryota > Metazoa > Chordata > Mammalia > Primates > Indriidae > Propithecus > Propithecus perrieri. The sequence goes on along the minus strand of CAUYRB010072456.1, from coordinate 16,832 downwards.
TGTCCAAGATTGCTAGAGCATAATCTCAGTGATTATAGAAATGATATCTGTGTTGAGTTCTCTTTCTCTCCACATGCCTAATGCCATGTATGGTAGATACTATGCACTTTAATGTAATTGATAAATTAATAATGAAAAGGCGTTTTTCTCACAATTTTGTAAATGGGTCAGACAGATAAATCTTATTAGTTTACATGGAACTCTGACATAAATGAGTGATGGTCTGCCCTGCTGTTGTTACGGCTCAGATTTCAGCATTTTGGATTAATAATCCTAGTTGCTTTAATTCTGTGTCATCTTTTTATCTTGCTTTCACATTTGCAAGGCTGTCTGCTTCCATGTTTGATCTGAGTAAGGCTCAAAAGATCACAAACTAGTTATTTTAGCCCAAGAAAATCATGTATGGTAAATTGTCTGATAAACAATATTAAATAAACATTCTGAATTGACCATTGCTGCACATTATCCATGGAGACTAGCCTTCTCATGGAATATTAAAACATGTTTGACTTGATTTAATATACCAGGTAAGTTACTTTAGAACTGATGTCCTTTGTGTGATAGAGTTAAATTCCATTATTCAAGACTGGAAGGGCTAACTTCCAATAAGGGGAAAACAAAAACGTAAAGAGGGGCAGTTACAGAACTTTACCTAGAAAGGGAGCCACTGTAGTGATGGGACAAGGTTTCAGTGGAAGACATGACTGTTCATTCACTTAGCCTGGCAAATCCTCATGGAATACCTCTCTCCATGTGTCAGACAGTGGGGATGATATGAAGATAATTCTAGTATTTATCAGCCCTCAAGGGCTTTACGGATTAGTGGGGGAGATAAACTATAAAAGGGTAATCCTTAAAAAAGAAATTATCAGATACCAAAAGCCAGGACTTGGCTGGGTGCAGTGGCTCATACCTGTAATCCTAGCACTGTGGGAGGCTGAGGCGGGAGGATTGCTTGAGCCCAGGAGTTCAAGACCAGCTTGAGCAAAAGCAAGACCCCGTCTCTAATAAAACTGGGAAAATTAGCCAGGTGTTGTGGTGCATGACTGTAGTCCCAGCTACTTGGGAGGCTGAGGCAGGAGGATTGCTTGAGCCCAGGAGTTTGAGGTTGCTGTGAGCTAGGCTGGCACCACTGCACTCTAGCCTGGGCAACAGAGCAAGACTCTGTCTCAAAAAAAAAAAAAAAAAATCCAAAAGAAGTAAAAATAGGCCCTCAGACTCCAAATGCTATGCCCCGGATTGGGATGTGGGATATATTGTTTATCAGTGTAAGATACTAAGATTCTAGAGACAAAAGTACGTTTATTTGTCCTGAATAGCACCTTGTGTATTTAGATGGTTTATTATTATTTTTTAATCAGTCGAGCAAGGTCAAACCACAGAATTATTTTGTGAGGTACAGATGATATGTATGGTGGAAAAACAAAATGTTTTCTTCTAATTTTGACATTAGCTGACTCCTCTTCTAAAACTTTAATAATGATATCATTCGCCTAGGAAAGGTCAAAGTGCTGAAATTCTTCACATATTTTGTAAATGTATGTGTTACTGAAAAACTGAAACTTAGCCAACCTGATAGATACTGCCAGGTTTCCTCAGAGCTTAGCAGAATATGTATCATGCATGACCTGTTTTTGAAATGGGATTTTGTGAAAAACAGCAGAACACCTTTTCTGGCTTCTTGTCTATTAACTGCTGACACTTGACACATTCCTTAAACAAGCTTATTAGCTCGAATCATGGCAGCTGGCTTCCTAAATCTACAGTCTTAGCTGGGGATTGTAGTTGCAGGCGATAGAATCAATTCTGATTAAGGATATTAGGGTCTTCATGGATTTTCCCAAGGATTTCAGAGAAGCAGGCTAAGAAGCTCAACACCAAGTGCATTGTGAGTTCTGCTCTAGGGAAAATACCACTGTTGCAGCCTCACTTTTAACAAGCATCTCACAGCTCACACACTGTCTCAGCCTGCACCAGTGACGCTTGAGAATGGCCAAGCTCTGCCACTGCTACCACGGAGAGCTGAAAGCCTACCTGCAAGAAGATGGAATCTGTGCACATCTATATCCTAATGTTGCCACCTTCAGATCTGCTGTTTTGTGTGCATTGCCCTGTGCCTGGGCAGTAGGAAGTCTGGGCACTTGAATTCTGGCTTCTGTCTTTGGGGAAGCTCAACTCATAATTTGGAAAATTTTCCAAATACAATATTCCAAACACAATATTCCAAATACAATATCAAAAGATATTGAGCAGCAACTAACATGAAAAATGTTCCCTGCTCCTTTAAGTGACACACCACGTTTTACAAGCATCCTACTAAATGGAGCATAATGATTTAAGACATGGGCTTTGGCATCAGATGAACCTGGGCTCCAGTTCCAGCTTTCTCTCTTACTGACTGGGAAAGACTGGACAGGCTAGGTCCTCCAAGGGGCCATCCTCACGTCTGCGAAGTAGATGCATTAACACCATTCAGCTCATAGGAGGCTGTGAGGATGAAAGGAGAAAAGTGAACACGTTTGGGGACAGAGTTTACATCCTCATAGGACAAGTACTTACCCTCCTTACAAATATTGTTACTACAAATCTTTTTATCTCTTTCTTTTAAATCTTTTTGTTACAACCCATCTTAGGATTTTACAAAGAATCTGATTTTTTCTTTGGTGTTATCTTTTTCACACAAGAATATTTTTTCCTAGTGAATTGTTTCACTGATGACATTATTGCAAAAGGTTTGCAGACTTTAAAAAGTAAACCTTTTTTCTCCATTTTTCTGATTACATTGAAAAAAAATTGGAAAATATAGGAAAGCAGAAAGGTGGAACTAAAAATACCTCAAGATACTTCTATCTAGAGATAACCACTGTTATAGATTTTTGTGTTAGGAAGTATGTTTTATCAACCAGAGGAATTGCAGATTCGTGGAACTAGAAGCAATCATGATGACCATGTGGTTTGAATTTCCCTGGATTCCCGGTGGTTGCTATGAACTAGCAGGCTTCTTTCTCCTGACTGGTTGCATCTGTGTTTTCTCCAGCTTCACGTTGGAGTGGAAAGGTCACTTGAAACCTTTGTTGCCAGGTTGCGAGTTTTGTTTTATTTATTAATTTCGTGTTGGGAGGCTTCAAGTTTTATGCGTCAGCCTCATATGTCTAAATGGGAAGGAGAAAATGCCGGGAAATATTATTTGGCTCAGTGGAAGCCTTTGAGAGAGCAAGAGGGGAAGAAAATTATTCTTTTATTGTGAGTTTTGCCAAATGATCTCTGAGAAGCTGTGATATCATTCATACACTGTGCCAAGCTGGATCGAAACTGCTCATCTTGGCAGACATCTAGAGTGAGTGGATAATTCCTTGGGGTTGGTAAGGGCCTTTATCAGAAATAGTTCCATAGGCAGTATTTACATAACTGTGGTGGAGTGTGAGAATAAACACAGCTGTGGCATTGCCCTAAATATTTCTATTCAGCAGGGAATTAAAAGAGAACTTTATCGCTGAACTACAGATAAACACAATTCATCAAGCAGTGGTCAGTTCAACTGGGGAACAAAATAGAAGTTATAAAAGACTGGCCCGCTGAAAATAGCTCTAATCAGCCATCACGACTTTATTGCTCCTTTACTCCCTCCCTCCTTCCTCTTCCCCAGTTCCAGAAATGTAGGATTCATCAGCTAGCAAGGAAGTCGTCTAGATTTTCTTAACCCCAAGAAGGAAGTTTGCGGAGTGGAGGCCTACTCTGGCTAGCGTGGTTCCAGGCGCCTTGTACATAGTCCTCGTTTCAGAATGGTTCTCCTTTTTCTTTCTGGGTTATAGAATTGAATGTTGGTGGGAGTAAGATTTTTTGCCAAGAAGATGACTTTATAACTACAAGGTGAGTTGAAATGGTCACATGATTTGCCATAGTTATAAATGATCTTCATCTTCCAAGTTTCTTTAAATGCCCACATATTTCAAACACTATGCAATCCTGGTTCAGCTAGGCACAGGAGGATAGTTACATGATGTTTTAGTTTCCTAGGATTGCCTAGATAACAAAGTACCACAAACTGGGTAGCTTAAAAAAATAGAAATTTGTTCTCTCTCAGTTTTGGAGGCCAGAAGTCTGAAATCATGGTGTCAGCAGGATTGGTTCCTTCTGGAGGTTTGGAGGGAAAAATCATCCCATGTGTCTCTCCCAGATTCTGGTGGTTGCCTGCAATCCTTGGCATTCCTTGTCTGTGGCTGCATCACTGCGGTCTCGGCCTCCATCTTCACGCAGCCTACTTTTCTGTGTGTCTCTGTGTGTCTTTTCTGTCTCTTACGATGACACGCTCCTTGGATTTAGGACCCACCATAATCTAGTGGGTGGATTAATGAGATAATGAGATAAGGGTCTCGTCTCGATCCTGACCTTAATTACATCTGCAATGATCCTATTTTCAAATAAATCACATTCTGAGGTTCCTCGCGGATATGAATTTTGGGGGAACACTATTCAACTCACTGCACATGGTGAGGTTCTTGGAGACAGGAACATGCACTGCAATTGCCTCTACAGCACCCAGTGCACACCAGACACGTCTTAAGTGTTCTGGAATACTTGCAAATTGGCTGTCATAGAATATTGTTTTAAAAAATAGCACTGCATGTTTCTTACTCCATTTCATAACCCAAAGAGTTGTACTGGAATTCTCTGTTTCAATATGCATACCTTGACTCTTTAACAATAGCGTAGCTAAGAGAGAGGTAACTTGTTTATGTGTCCATATGTACAGATAATATGAAAGCATTATGTTCACTAATACAGTTCCTTTTCCCAGTTACTGAGTCAACGGAGTCTTAAAATGCTAAAAGTGTAAGTGACAACTGCTGATATCTGGATTTATAGGTCCCAAAGCACTTTTGTAATTATCATCTCATCTGATACTCTGGTAACCCTGGCAAGGTTATTATTATCACCTTCATTATCATCATCATCACCACTTTCATCATCGTCACCACCATTCCTATTTTATGTGGGATGAAGAAACTCGAGGCTCATAAAAATGAAGTGACCTATTTGTGGTCAGTGTATGAGTCAGGGCTTTTAGTTGTATTTGACAGTAGCCCAACTTGGACTGGCTTAAGCAGAAAGGGGAACATAGAAGAAAAGTCCCAGGATATATGGTGTATCAGGGAGCCTGGATCCAGGTCTCTCATGTCTCACCTCTGCCTTCCTCTGTGTTGGCTTATTTGGCAGGCGCACCCTCCCCTCTGCATGGCAAGATGGCCATCGGCAGATCCTCAGTATATATGATGAGAAAAAAGGTCTCCTTAACAATCACTCCAGCAGAAGTCCTGGGCCTGGGGCCCTTTGGCCCAAATTGGTTCACACCTACAACCCTCAAACCATCAAGTTCCCAGACCATATAGAATGAGGATGAGGATAAAACCTGTTACTAGAAAAGGGGGAAATGGCAGCTAGGCAGACAGAGCAGCAAATGTTCATAAGGAAGCATAATTTATAAATGACAGCCTGGACTTAGACAAGATTGTTTTAACCAATAGGCTGAGCCTGTGGCTCTTCCTTCTCCTTCTTCTCTTCTGTCCAAATACATTGCATACACATGCATGCACATGGAACAAAGCTCAAAAGATACAAAGTTATACAGTGAAAGTCTCCCTTCTAATCTTGTCCTGTCAAGTTCCCTCCTAATTGAACCCACCTCCAGACCTCTGCAGGTTGAGCCGTCCCGTAGATGATTTTTGCATTGATGATATACTGTTCCTCACCGTTCTTCCCTGTGCTTTTTTCACTCCATTGTATCAGGTATCCTTGGCTCTCTGACTTAATGACTCCAACCACCCAGGCACAGCGACATTTTCACACAACGTTTAGTTTTCACCCTTGAATTTTTCTTATTTTTCTTTTCTCTCTCTCCTCCCTCCTCCCTTCCCTCTTCCTACTGCATTTCTTCATCTTTATCTTCTTTTGTACATTTAAAAATTGATTAGGTAATTATTGGAGTTGAAACTGCATTTTTAGAAGAACATTTACTGCTAAATATTTGATCCTACAAAATGGTTCTTTAAGGGTATTTTGCCAGCAAAAAAAAAAAAATTGCGGAAAGATGAAACCGTTTTCCATTTCTTTCCACCCCATAGTCACTGGGTAGCTCAGGCTATGAGAAAGCAAAAATAATCATCAATGGATGATTATAGTTCTACTTATGGCCACAACTCACATTAACTTGTACTCCTGAACATGAGCCTTTTTTGTTTTTAGAACAAAGAGGTAGATGGGGTAAGGGTGATATATTATCAAGTTTGCGCCAGATCTTTCAATATCTTACAAAAGATTCATGCATCTCTCCCCAAAGTTATTTTTTTCCATTCTAGGGTGGTAGAAATCGTCTTTGTATAACTTTTGAGTTTTTCCTGAGGCTTGCATTTTCCTTCAAGTCCAGGTTCTCTGAAAAGGAGTTGAACCAGAGCCCACCCTGGAAGAGTCTCTCTACCTCATTGGACCACTACAATCTTATTGTACACAAATTTAGAAAGACTATTCATTGTAAACTAGAAATATTGATCAGGATGGGCTTGGCACTGTGACATCTCATGCATATGTTATTTCATTTAATCTTTCCAATAATCTTGAGAGGCAAATATCACAAACCATTTTATAAATAAGGAAATTGAGGTTTAGGAAGGTTAAGTAACTTGCCTAATGCCTCACAGCCAACAAATCTTAGGGCCAATCTGAATCCAAAATCCATGTATAATCTGGCATCCGTCCTTTACGCTGGTGAGAGCAGGGGCTGCTGAAAGAACCACTGTGCAGACAGCCCAGGAATGGAATTTCTTTGCCTCTCTTCTCCCCTTTTGGGTTTTATTGGGGAGATGGAGAATAGGTGAGTGTAGAATACTAAATTCTTTCATTTATTCATTGCACAAATAATTGACACTTTTCTGGTGCCAAACCTTTGCCAGATCAGCCAACATCCTTAACCCACTATCATTTTTGGTATTTTTGTGCTGCTCTCATATGCTGTCAGTGAGAGGTTCTTTCTCATCTCTCCTGTTGTCATTGATCCTGAGTCCATTGTACATTACAATATAGACCCACAGCTTAGACAGGAAAAAGGATCTCCCTCTTCACCCAAATCTTCAAGCTCTTTATAGGCTGCTGGTTCACAGCCCCCAAAACTCTCCCTGTTCATCAGAAAACAGGCTCTTTCCAGAACTCCAGGCTTCATCCAAAAGCCTCTCTGTGGTGGTTTTAAGATATCTTACAAATGTTTTGATATTCTTCCTTGTATCCTGATGGAGCCTAATTTTCCTCCCCTTGAATGTGCATTGAACTTAGTGACTTGCTTCTAACAAAAAGACTAAATCAAAACTCATGGGATATGACTTTGAAGACCAAGTCATAAATAGCCATTCCTTTTTTTCCTTTGGAGAAAACAAGCTGCCATGTCCTGAGGACACTCAAGCAGCCTCTGGAGATGCCCACGTGGCAAGGAACTGAGGCTCCTTCCAACGTGCAGGAGAATGAGCCATCTGAGAAGTGAATCCTTAGCCCCAGTCAAGCCTTCAGATGCCTGTGGCCCCTGTTGACATCCTGACTACAAACTCACAGGAGCTGCTGAGCCAGAACCACCCAGCTCATCCATGACCACAGAAACTGTGAGATAATAAATGTTGGAATTTTAAGCCACTCAATTTTGAGGGAATTTGTACTCTCCTAAAGTCCTCTGTTGCATGGCCCTCTGGGGGCAACCACCTATAGGTGCAGCTCCTTAGGGGGCTGTTGCTTGGCCTCCACGAGGCCTGCTGTGGTCCTTAATCTCTATAATTTGTGGAACATTGAAAGCACTTGCCCAGGCTTCAACCCCTGGGTCTGTAATGGTTCCAAGCATCTATATTTAACTAAATAATTAAAAAATAAAGAAAAAAGAACCTATTCAAGGATTTCTGAAGAATACTCTTGGTTGAGAACCTTGCTGCTCTTTTTGACTATAAAAAGCCACAGTCCTCTCTACTCTGCATCTTCTGTGTTCTTTCTCTGTGGACTGATTGTGAGGAGCTCAAGTCATCATTCAGCTTGTCCCCTCAGCCGTTGGGAAGCCTGGCAAACAACCAAGCTCAGGGCTTTTCTTCACAAACCTATCAAGCAGCCCTTCTCAAACTCGAATTGCATCAGAGTTACCTGGAGGATGACCGCTGGGCCCCAGAATTCCTAGTTACGTAGGTCTGGGGTGGAAACCGATCATTTGAATTTCTAGTATGTTCCCAGGTGATGCCGCTGCTACCAGTCTGTGGCCGCACTTTAAGAAATGTTGCTAAAAAGTATAGGACCTGTATTTCAGCTTTTCTTCAGAAATAGTCCGAGATCCTACCTATGTCACGGGCAACAACAACAACAAATGAAAACAAACAAAAACTCATCCATTTTTGCCTGGATAAGAGTAATCCATGGTGAGAGAAATTCTCATTATGGTTATTTCGGAGGATAGGAACTGGAAAGGGACTATGAAGGGACTTCCGGGGTGCTCGTAACATTCTATTTCTTGATCTGAGTGGTGGTTATATGAATATAGTCTACTTGCAAAAATGCATTTGAGCTGGACACCTACAATTTGTGTACTCTTCTGTCTGTACATTATACTTTAAAAGTCTACTTAAAATGAATAATAAAGATAGATGGTGTCGAAACCTGGATGAAATGGGCCTCCCCGTCACCAGCCCGTGCCTCTGTTTGCAAGTTGCTTTCTCCCAGGGGCGTGCTGGCAACCCAACAAAGATTTTCTTTTTTCTTTCTTTCGTTTTTGCTGGCATCGTTTGTGTATGCGATACCCAGGAAGTGTCTGCTTCCCAAGCTGTCATTTCTTTAAAAACAAATATGGGTCTTCAAAAGAAATTATTGTAAATGAAGTATTTGTATGTTTTAAATTGCTGCAATAATATTGATAGAATAACCTGAAAAGCAAGATAACCATCACTATCAATTAAAAATAAAATAAAACTTCAAAAAAAGAAAAGAGAAGCAAGTTGAGCTCTTATGAATGCTTTTGAGAATCCTGGTTTGTGTTCTGCGGTGCAGCTTTTCTGAAGAGTAAGAATTTCAGGAGGGAATGAAAACTCACCCTAGATTTACCGCCCATTTCTTTGAAAAGTTCTGGAGGAATGAGATTTTTTTTTTCTTCTGGGTGAGGACAGATGTCACCTAGAGAATGCCCTGTTTCATCACATAAAACTTTTGGAGTCTTAGTGAGGAAACTTGTTTTGCAGATTTTTTTTTTTTTTACCAAAAATGCTAATTATTGCTAAAACTCCTCTAGAGACATCCCACTTTCCAAATCATTCCTTTTCTACAATGTAAATTGATGGGTTAAAAGGTTTATTCACTCTAACAGATTGGTTTCAAATGTTACTGAGGCCAGGCAGGTTGCTTTGGGTCTTCTAACTTTCAGGTGATATGCAAAATTGTTATTTTGAAACTCAGGAGCTAAGTAGGACACTTTTAAGCATATTTGTTGGTGAATACCAGACTTCAAATCGCTGCAGAAGACAATGGGTCATCCTCTATTGGATGTTGTCTTATCTAAAGGAGAGACATTGTAATACAGTATTTAAATTCACAGGCTTTTGAGCCTAACTAAGGATTTGAGCCCCTGCATCGCCAACCGTGTGGCCTTGAGTAAATTAATTCTTTCTCTCTCCCTCCAAACTTTCATTTTTTCCTTCTGTTAAATAATATTAGTCAGAGGGCTATTAGGAACATTACATACAATGATATAAAGGATTTAAACCTTTGCCTGGTACATAGTAAACTCTCAAGGAATGGTTGCATAATTATTAAGAAATGAAAGGAAATTAATAAGTGAATAATTTTATTCAGTTTTGAAATTCCAGTTCTCCATATCTTTCTAATGCAAACAGGAATGAATAAATGATATTTATTACATGTATACATAAATGAGTAAGTAGTGAGTTTTTTTCTTCCCTGCAATTAAAAAGTATCCAAAAATTGTGGGAAAAGTGGTTGCCCAGGGATTTGGGGGGGGGGTGGAGAAGGGGTAACTAAAAAGGGGTAGTTGGAGGGAGATCTTTGTGCTTTTTGGTAATGGAATAGTTCTGCATTGTGATTGCAGTGGTGTTTACACAAATCTATACATGATAAAATGGCATAGAACTATATACTCACATTATACCAAAGTCAGTTTCCTAGTTTTGCTATTGTACTATACTATGTAAAATATGACCATGGGGGGAAACTGGGCGAAGGGTATACCAGAGCTCTTTGTACTCTTGGTGCAACTCCATGCTAATCTATAATTACTTCAAAATAAAAAGTATCTATTGAGAATTTCCTCCTTTTACCAGAATTATAGTATGTAGATTTGTCACTCTGTATCTCTGGTGATCCAGTTTGAGTTCTGGCTTAAGCTTTGGTGTTTTCCCTTAAATATAATACTCTAAGTGCATCTCTCTCCCCATTGTTACCCCTTCCAAGACCAATTCACTCCTTCACTACATGGGGCTAAGGATTAAGTGGTAGTTAAATATGCCACGGACAGGATTCCTAAAAAAATGCAAAGTTTGGTCATCTTTGATTGTAAAATATTCTCAATTGAATTACACTGGGCAGTAAAATTAAGTATTAATATGTGGCTAGGTATTTCAATCTCCTTCCTGCCAACAGCAGCAAGGATATGAGTATATTACTAAAATCTTCTGGGATTAAGACAATTTAGTATCAGCTCACAGTTGGAAGTCCTGATATGATACTCCTAATAAGCCAATCAGCTAAATAGCAAGAAAACCAGACATCGTTAATTCAGGTGATTTGGTGGTTACACAGCTGTATTTCCAGGATGTAGACCAATGCCTGACCACTTAATAAATATGTATGGATGAATGAATGAGTGAATGAATGAATGATGGGACCATTAAGATAAACCATGAGAAAATGACAAAGTCTAAAAGTAAGAGTAAACAATTAGTTCATCTTTGTGATTCAGGTCTTGACAAAGCAGGATCTGCCAGGGAACCCTCTAACCCTTCTCTCTTTGCTTCTCTAGGCAGCTTGAAATCCACTCTCCAGACGCGAAGCATACGGTCGTCCTAAGGAGCAAGGACTCAGCCACTGCTCAGGCGTGGTTCAGTGCCCTCCATTCCAACGTCAATGACCTGCTGACCAGGGTGATTGCCGAGGTCAGAGAGCAGCTGGGGAAAACAGGCATTGCGGGGAGCCGAGAGATCAGACACCTTGGCTGGCTTGCAGAAAAGGTAAGGAAAATCTCTCTCTCTAATAGTCATTTTCCCCAACATTCCCCCTGCACTTGTTGTAACCACTGAAGTTATCTCATTCATAGGCTGATTCTCTCGTTCACAGTCTATATGAATTTCTCATGCATCTGCAACAGGTTGCATATATTTGCATTATAGAGGGGCTTTGTCTTAATCAAATTTGAGTCCCCTGCACATTGTCAAATATGTGGCAAATTGCAGGTGGTCACTAGTTGTTGTACGGATAAATGAATGAGTTGATTTTAACATCCATATATGAAGGACAAAGAAAATAACTCAAACTCACGACAGAGCTGTTACCTTGGGAGGCAAAAAAGTTGAAATTACTGCTTTAAAAGGGTTTGTGTGGGTATTGATGAGCCTGCTTATTGATAACATGGACACTTCAGGGATGATTCAATAACACATTTACAAATAATAGCAATAATAATAATAGCAGTAGGGATTTCTTGGGCAACTACTATGTGCTGACTCTTTTCATATATTTTATTGTATTTGTGCCAGCAGGCCTGCATGTCCTGAATGTTATCATTAAAGAGCGCCTACTTTGTGTGAGGCCCTGTGCTAACCAGGAGTGGGGAGGGGAGCATTAAAATGAATAAAGACTTAGTCTATGTCTCAGGGAGGACAGCTGCTATGGAAAAAACTTAGCGTCACATTAACACTGTCACTCTGATTTCTTTTCCCAAGTTATGTGATACATTAAAGATAGTAAAGCTCACTTTGTGGCCATCTCTAGGGAGTTACTCATTCTCTTCATTTCAAAGCATCGAGCCTTTGCCATTGTCCTTACACCTGATTGCTGTCCCTTGAACTGGACCTTGAGTGCTCAGGAACACTGGGCTTTTGGGACAATCTGACCTCCCAGTGACTGGATTTCTAATAGGTGGTAAACAGGAATAATGATCGCTGCAATAACAGTTTTCCTGCCAGTGAACCCTGTCATGGGAGAAGGCCCAGTCAAATGACACTTTGGAAATAATACTTGAACACAGCATTCGGCTGTTTTCCACCATTGTTTTTTGTTCACAGCAGTTCATGTATGGGTCTCAGCCGCAAAGTTCAACACAAAGTGGATTGTTCGGTTTGGTATTGTTCTATCTCTTACAGATTTCAAAGAACCAAAGGGACAATGCAATGCGGGTGGTGGGAGCGTCCAAAAGCATATTAACACAAACCACAGGTAGGTTTTCATAAGTTTATGTGTTAGGATTCTTGATGAAAACACCATAAATCTGGATGATTGACATAATTTGAAAAGTCACAGTCTCTAACAAAGTCTCCACTTTTTACTCTCTCCAAATTCATGTGTTTTTAGTAGGAGAAGACCTGTTATTCAGGGATCTTTCAGTTGCAAAGGACAGAAAGCTTAACTTACTTTAGCTTGAGCAAAAGGGGATGCATGGCTTCTGATAACTGCAATGTCTAAGGATAAGCTTAAGGCACGGTGCGATCCAGGGATTCAAATGATGATAATAGGCCCACCTCTTCATCTCTTTGTCCACTTCACTGGCTTATTCCCAGGCAAGCCGTCTCTAGTTGGCCTGACAGTTCCAGGTTTGTGTTTTCCTCACACCTAGCTATCTCAGTGACGAGAAGCCTCTTTGCCCCAATCATTCCGACAGAAGTTCTGAGATTACAGGTCTTACTTGACTGACTTGGATCATATGTTCAGCCCTAGTTGGTGGTGAGATCAGCCTTGCTCAAGTCATTTGCACTGAGAGATGAGAAGGAGTGGTTCTCTCATAGTAAAATAGGGTACTGTGCAAGGAAAAGAGTGGAGAAACACCAGGGGAGCAAAAGCAACAGACATTCACCATAGAAGGACCAGGGAAGGAACTGATTGTGATGAAAAATGCCCTCACTTGGTTAAGGTCCTGAGGGGACTTGGAGATATACCACATATTTCAGGGTTCTGGTAGGAGATGGATGGGAAACTCAAAAGGGATGATTGGAGAGGATTTAATGCAGGGTAGTTTATATGGTGTGGCCAAGATAAGGGACACCAATAAGAGATGGAGAAGCACTCCAGGGCTAACAGCAGTGACCATTTCTTGACCTGAAAGAGCAGAGGAAGGAGCAGTTACCTGAAATTAGCAAGATGTGTAGCTGGAGAAAAGCACCACCCACTACAAGCTGTGGTCTTTGGGAAAGAAACACAGCCTCTGCCGACTGATCTGCTGGTGTCTCCCAGTGGCCAAAGCTGGCTGGAAGTGAGAGCCCAGGAGCCCCACTGATGCGCTCTGTTAGGGTGAGCTGCCAGGGAAGAGAGCAGGGTGGAAAAAGTAGGAACCGGATCTGCAGGGGCAAAGGGTGGCTGGCCAGCACGCACATCCCTACACCTCATGAGAGGATGGTCTCAATTCTCAAAGGTGCTTTTCTCTCATCTATGTAAACACAAACCGTGTTTAGAATCATTACCATTTGGATGGTCGAAAAACGATATTGCATCATTATTAGTGATACTGAAAAATATTCCAAAGGTTTTGTTTTCTCGCTTATAAATTGTCTTATGCCCTTTGTTTATCCCAAATTATTAGTAGACACATTATTAGGCGTTCCCATGGAACAGTAGTAAAGGTGCATATAAAGCTCTTCCTATTTTTACAGTAGTATTTTTCTTATGTTGTAATTTCAGATTGTCTTACAGATGTCTCCTTGAGGGTATTCGTAAGAGCAGTTATGACTTATCATGGACAATTATTAGAAGGAAGAATGTCTTTTATTGCCTTTATCTTCACACTTCTCAAGAGATTACCATAGATCAAGTTCAAGGGAACAAATCCAAACTGGAATTTTTTTGAATAAATATTTAATACTGGCTCCTAGTGTGGAGACATATGAATGGCTTTTAGCAAAATGTTGCAATGAATGGCAAATCCTTAATACTATACCTTTCTTATATTATCACAAATATCAGTAAATTCACTTGGTATTTGTAAAGCTATAAAGTATGATCCTATATATATTCACCTGTAATTTACCTTCAATTGATGTCCTTTGTGTTTTCCTATATTGTTAAGCTTTGATTTTGTAGATTAATAACAATAGCTCTGTGACAAGATTGTACAAATTATATTTAATTTCACCTTTTGGGAAGTGGACTTTACATGAACAAAAATAATATGCAATAACAACTTCCTTTTTAAATCCGGTTCAGTACAAATCCTAAAACCTCCTTGACACTACACAGCAGGATATTAAGGTTATTCTTCTCTTTGAGATGATCTGGGGACCTGAAGAATGGCTTTTGAGAAATGATGAGGTTTTGAGTTAATGGGGAGAGTTCTCTGCATGCCAAGAGAGGAGAATGAGGATGACAAAGGAGAGGAGGCCTGCGTTGGCACAGCTTGTAGGGAGAACAGGCCAGAGGCAGGTCTACAGGGACACAAGGATTCTTCCTGGAGGAAGGTGACAGGACAACCTCATACCTTGAAGTGGCACCCAGTTATGGAGGAGCTTGAAAGCTGGACAGAATGGTTTAAATTTGATTTGGTGGGTAATAAGAAGCCTTCATATACAAAATCAGACAGAGAGTAACTTCGAGGTGAGGTCATCTAACACAGCCTATTCTTTCTGCAGATGAAGAATCTGGGCCCCAGAGAATGGAAGGTGTTTGTATCTAAAGTCACACCCAAAACTAAAATACAGAACTAATTATAGAGTAGGACAATGCTGTGATATTATTTCTTCTTTAATTTTTTTAAAGATTGGCAACTCATCTACTGTGATCACTTCTTTTTATTTCAGCATATTATGGGGGTACAAATGTTTAGGTTTCATATATTGCCTTTGCCCCACCCAGGTCAGAGCTTCAAGCATGTCCATCCCCCAGACGGTGCTCACCACACCCATTAGGTGTGAATATACTTATCCCCTCCACCTTCCTCCCGCCTGCCCGACACCCGATGAATGTTACCACTATATGTGCACATAAAAGTGTTGATCAATTGATACCAATCTGATGGTGAGTACATGTGGTGCTTGTTTTTCCATTCTTGTGATACTTAGTAGAATGGGCTCCGGCTCTATCCAGGTGATCACTTATTCTCTCCTTAAACTCTAGTGACCTTTCTTGGACTCTGCAAAGTATCAGGGCCAGCGCTGGGCCAATGGCCTTTGAGCTGGGGCCATTTTCCTTGTTTTCTTGACTGCCCATCTATTAACAACATCGTAGCTACAGTTCTGCGCTGCTTTTCTCTGAGAGTGCCGGCACCTGTAGGCCGGCCATACCTGTCAGTGTAAAGCCTTTCCTGTGATCATATTAGCCTCTCTGAATTCTTTGCAAGCCCCAATCTGGCCTAAGAGGGGCCATAAGCACTAATTCCTACCCTGACTTGCACACTGCACCATGCCCCAACACATTTTTTTCAATCTTTGTTTTTCAGTTAATCTTTTTACAGCTGTCATTGCATTGAGGTGTTTTCAGTGGTCCGAATTTCATACAAGAGAAACACAAGCTAAGTTCTGACTCTCTTGCTACGGAGAAAAAATAGTCATAAACAGGGACACGGCAGAATTGTTGAGTTCTGTTTCGTGGTCAGTTCATCAGGCGTTGCCTTTGCTTTACCTTGTTATCTCAGTTTGTAGATTATTTGTCAGGTTAAAATGCAAAAACACAACACAACAAAACAAAAAACCCTACTGGGAGCTCTGAGATGTAAGTTCAGTTCTCAGCTCTACTCATTCCCATTTCAGTTTCTTTCAAAAGGGCGTATTTGTATAGCTGTGCCTCCCCGTGGTGTTATTGGAGGAAAGGAAGTTGGTAATTCGTATTTATTACATGCCTAGTCTGTTTCAGGCAATGTGCTTTAAATAATCCCAATCCTCTGATGTAAACTTGGAGAATTTGGGTAACTTTTCTAAGATCTCTCTCCTAGCAAGGGATAGAGCTGGAATTCGAGCTGCTCTTTCCAACTCCAAAGCCCAGCACTTTCCACTAAGCTGAGCTAATAAAAGGGTCCAGGAAGCATCTGTCCACATGAATAAAGCCTTCTAGAATCCAGTCTCAGAGCAGTATCCACAGACCGAAAGCACAGTTTCAGAACTAAGAGACGTATCAAAATAACTCAAATCCTTTGTTTACAATTATAAAAATAAGGGAAATACATATACCCAGGCAGAGTGATACTAAAATCTTTGCTTCTCTCCTAGCCATATCTATCCCATACCTCAACTGCTTTCATTCCTCACATGACTCCAAAAGAAGAAAACCAAGACAGAGAGATTCTCTCTTCTCTGTTCTTCCCTTTCATCCTTGACTATGTCAATCCATTAAACCTCTCTGGTTGGGTCCCTCCTTTTATCTTCCACACAATAATCCTCCTCCCTTCTCCTGTTTCTTCCTAATTGTATACTATAGAAGTCCACAGGATATGCCCTACATATATCTTTGATAGGACAGGTAAGGGAAAGACAATTTTTTTTTTTTTTTTTTTTTTTTTGAGACAGAGTCTCACTGTGTTGCCCGGGCTAGAGTGAGTGCCGTGGCGTCAGCCTAGCTCACAGCAACCTCAAACTCCTGGGCTCAAGTGATCCTCCTGCCTCAGCCTCCCAAGTAGC